>NW_019775047.1:361595-371752 GCF_001039355.2 Lingula anatina | reverse complement strand
TGGTTTATGACATGATTTTCTGTATTTTCTGTATCACTTTACGCATTGCAATATATATATGAAAATTTTGATGCACATATCCCAATGGGTTACAACATTGGAACATGTGCATCAAAATTTCAACGTGGCGCCGATCTTGTGAGCACGCTTTCCGCTTAGAATATGCATCGTAATTTGCTTTATGTTAATAAATTTTGGAAAATATAAGATTAAACACATACAAAAATTATTAGGAAAGAGTACAGTTAACTTCACAGACTTTGGAAAGCACGCTGCGATCCTGAATCGGTGGTTAAACAGCGATGCCATGTAGTCGGTTTTCATGAGATACACGCCAAAAAGTGGGGACCGGATATAGCTAATTTAATTAGTCTCATTTTAAATTCATTATGTCATCAGTGGAAATCTCCACTATTTACGCGTAGTCCCAGGGCCGAATCTGAATGAGGAAACGAAATTACACGCTAACTGTGGTTTGGTTGTCTTGCATGCGGGTCTGAAGGAAACGAAACAGGATAGGGTCATTACATCTGTGATTACACGCTCAGATGACAGGATTTCCTTACACACTGTTGTTTTATGAAAAGCAATTGCTTATTTCGGGTATTTAAATCCCGAAATTGAACGATTTGTATAGTTCAGCTGTATGAGAGAAAATACCGAAATTGAAAACGTAAAAGATAGTAAAACACAACAACCCTTTTATTCCACGCATCAAAATTTGCGACAAAAGCAATTTTTGTTTTTCTCTAGTGTGTGCCGTAAATGATCCCTAAGATGACCAAAAAACTTGACAATACTATTCTGAGAGCTTCCTTTTCAATAATAAACAGCCGCAAGACAGACTGGTCTGTGTCCCAACTTTAAGCGCTAATTAAAAAGTTTAAAATGTTTGGAAATTGTTTGTTATAATAAGACAAGTCCATACCCTTTCACAAAAAAGCACCCCCATTGTTGTTACCCAGAAAAAAAAAAAAAAAATATATATATATATATATATATATATATATATATATATATATATATATATATATATATAATAGTGTGTGTGTGTGTGCGCCTCTTCTCAGAGGGCTCCATTGAGATTTTTCGTTACCAGTGAAAGCCACTATTTATTTCCCGGGAATAGTGAAGCGTTCATATTACTTAGCCTGAACCGTGAAGAACACCATTCCCGTAACTCGTTAATGTGGCTTTTTATTCTTCGTCATTATCCTCGGTGATCCGTGATTTTCAACTCATATTCCCTGCATTTTCAATGAGAAACGAATAAATTTGTCATAATTTAGGGTCAGTCAGTGCACCCGTCGAGTGAATAGATTCTCTGGCATCAAAAAGTTTTTCGGGTCGTGTGCTCCGATGATTTTTTTCATACAGTACTTTATCTCCTGAATCAGTAAGCATTTTTACTTAGCTTTGTTGTATTTCTCTGGTTGTTTAAGCTCTTTCTACTTAGTTATAAGATTAATCATTGAGTCAGAGAAAGGTCAAAATATAAATTTTACTACCATTTTCTTTCAGAAATTGGTCAATTTATTTATTAAGCTATACGTACCTAAATATTCCGGCTTGTAGTTTTCGCCTTTACCTTATTTATTTGCATGGAAAACGACAACAGCAAGTGACCTGTCCATTCTCATTCAGATCTGACAGCGTTTTAATCATATGTGACCTATTTCCCTTCAGGCAATGTGTTAAGTTTGGACATCGCTGTTAGTTTTTTCTAGTGGTGTTCATATTCCGTTTTAATTTTGCATATTAATTTTGCAATTCTGCAGCATCTTCATCAGTCACCTTTTTTCCGTACCCATTTTCCTGGTCAATTTCATGATCGCTGATTCAAAATCAAAAAGATCAAAATTCAGTTTCGCAGATGAACATGTCTCCTCTTGGCGTTACGTTGAATACAGCAAAGGTGGGGATTTTACGAGTACGTAGGAAACAAGACGAGGCGTGTTAATCTGTAAAACTGAGTGCATACAGCGAGAGTCCCCGCAAAGTTAAATCAATCTATGGACACCAAGTCTCAATTGGAATAGACCTCACGTGTTTTATTGGTATATATGTTTATATTGTTTATTTCTGAAATTAAATGCTTATAAAAATGAAAGAATTGAATATAAGCATTTTGCTAAGACTCCGACAGCAGAAATGATCCCCCTCCCCCCTAGATAGCGCTATCGTTGTTGGGGTTTTATATACCTCGATGTTCTTCAGTACTTCCTTTTTTATTAACATCAAGTCTACTGAACATTTGAATGGATCTTAGACTTTGAATAAATATATTATCAAATATGTTACAGTAGAGTCTCCTAGTCAAACGTGTCAAAAACTGCTCACTGGACCATGGAAGGACAGGCAGTGACCTACATAATAGCGTGACATTTTGGGGAGTGCAAGAGTCTCGACAGGATTTTGTTCTTTTGGTATATTTCAAAATATTTTGGGCATCATTGTGTCGTGTGTTTTTTTTCATTGATGAATAGTAAATGAAGATTTGCCTGTCAGCTATTGATGTGTATTGAATGGGAAAAAGCTTCCACTTCGTCCTACCTCCTCCCCCTATGAATCTAATGGGCCGTACACTCTATAAAGAGAAGTCACTTCTTCAGTTCTGAGTGACCAGGGAGTGGATATGAAGAAATCCCTGAGACTAAGTATACCAATATCTAAATTTCAACCAATGCAGTGCAACTGTTTAGAAATTTAATTTTGGCATTTGATAAGTTATTATTTGTGATTCATCTTTGAAGTGTTTTTAACACCTGCATGCGTTAAATAAGTTTTAACCATTCCCTAATATATTCCCCACGTAACACATTGCTTGTACCATAACTTCATCCATGCATGTCCAAGGAAAATGAAAAATGCAACTGCACTTTTTTGAACATGTTAAATTTCGTTTGTAGAAATAATGACAATCAACATTTGTACTTGAGAAAAGTCAAGATGGGGGAAATGCTGTAACCCATGAAAAATTGTGCCCCGTTCACCTCTGTTTTCAATGTAAAGATAGAGACGGAAGCTAAGCATATCAATATTTTAACATTTTGCAATCATGTTAAAAAGTTTGAATGACAGCGAAAAAATACTATCTCAACACAGGTCCGCTAGTAGTCTGTTCATAAATTATTGTATTACACCCTAGGGGGAATTCTGAGCTGATGAACGGGAACGCGTTCCTCGCCAGACATATAACTTTGTTTGTCAGTGGTAGTGATTTTACACCTTGGTGCTGAGTAGTGCACACCCCTGTCTATGTCACATAATTCAAGTCCAGCATGGCCTAAGACTTACTCCTGCTTCCCAACCCCACTTTTATCCTCCTCTACTACTAGGCCACCGTTTAAGGGGGGGGGGAGGTAATTTGAAAATTGCAGACGAGTTGATTGAGTGATTCCCACTGGTCTATATTTAGTTTTTTTACAGTATTTTAGAGGTCCCTGATATCAGAGGGTAGCAGGAGACGTCTTTAACAAGCACCGATCCATTTTACTTCACTTTACTTTACTTTACTTTACTTTACTTTACTTTGCTTTGCCTTGCTTTGCTTTATTTTTTTTATTTCAATTCACTTGTTTATTTTTTTGTAATAGGGAATATTTTCACCTGGGTTGGTTTCCATATGTCGAAACACCATTACAGCGTTTGACATTCTTGGACATGACATGAAATATCCGACCATCCATGCACCAAATATTGAGCACTTGGGTTGTCTGCTTGTTACATAATACAGATATATATCCACTAGAAAAGCACTCCAAGAGCGCAGACCTCCGCCAAGGCAGCGATTTTTTTTATTATTATTGATTATTGATTGATTATTGATCCGGATCACCACCAAAAACTAATCATCTGTTCCTTGGCCCACTTCTGACAGTTCCTGAAAATTTCATCAAAATCGGTCCATAACTTTTTGAGTTATGTTGATGACAAACAAACAAACAGAGAAACGGGTGAAAACATAACCTCCTTGGCGGAGGTAAAAATGAATATATATCCAAAACTATGCTTAACTTCTATCTCTATTATATGTTCACATTAGATGTCATGATCTCAAAGAAAGCAATTTAGTAACAATTCCCCTGCGAAAATTTGTCTCTTTAACGTTCACTTTGCGGTTCTCAATCTAGTCTAGAACATTTGGTGTATTTTTTTACAGTTCTAATGTTGTTCTGTAATGAATGTAACAGTTCGACAACTGTTTTTGGGAAGTCCTTCAAAATGTCCTAGAACAGATTAAGAACATTTTTCATTAAAAGAGAAAAACCTTATGTATTAGGACTGATTGAAATCCGTGAAGTTAGCGTTTAAATGAGATAATTTTCGCAGGGGAATTCAAGCCGTTAAAATGTGCGAGGTAATCGAATGTATGGTGTTAAAGATCAAACCTTAAGAGCCTACAAGGCCAAACAATCGGAACTAATTTTTATTCTACTTACCATTGATGACCATTGTTAATACTACGCTGCTCATTAAAAAGGCTGTGTTCAAAGATCTTTGCATGTGGTGTTTAAATTAATATAGCATGACGGATTTTGAAGTCTTTTACAGATAAAATACTGAATATTTGAAATTTGAAGGCGTGGTTACGTGTACATATATCATTTACATAGCTTTCTTAATTTCAGTAACTGCCTTGAAACAGATTCTTTACAGTTATAATTTCACGTTTGGCACAGTGACATTTGTAAAAGGGTTCTTAGGGCATTAAAGGCTGGTGGTGACTTGACATATCTTTATAGATAAATAATTAAAATATTCTGACAATTTAAAGCTCCAAGTAAGAATTTTCCAGCAATACTCTTTAATAGCCAAGATAAAACTTAAAACTTAAAACTCTCAGCTGGAATATGATTTCCGTTTCTGTAAGTGGTTTTGTTTTGGATTTTGTATCATCATCATCACCATCATCATCATCCAGAGCCTTAAGTGTTCTACTGTTGGACGAAGGCCTCAGCATGCTTCTTCTAGTGTATTCTGTCTTGGGCTTCACACTTCCAGTTTGTTTGTTTTTTTCAGTACTCTTCTAATTCATCTTTTCATTTCTTACGAGGCTTCCCTTGTTTCTTACACACACTGGACGATAGAAGTGTCACCCCCTGAATCAGAGTAATCAAAATTATAATGCCTGGTCTATTTATAATGTGACTGATGAGTATAAAACCGCTGTACCATGGAATTGTACTGTTGGCCTTTTTGTGAAATTTGATGTTAATGAAATGATACCAAGAGCATATCATTCCACAGTCATTTATCTCCCCCCAAAGTATTGGATCAGTAGGGGTGACACTTCTATTGTCCAATGAGTGTATATCCATAACTTGATGTCAATTCTGTCAGCATTGTCCATCTGTCATCTCTGATTCTACTGATATGTCCTGCTTATCTCCATTTCATTACTTTAATTGTAAGAAGCACATATTGCATACCGTGGTGATAAATGGAAATGTCTAAGAGTATTAAATGTTTACTATGTAATGGTCTAATGCTAATACTGTACATATAACGTTTGTTGTTCTTGTGATGCTCATGTAAGAAAAAAAGCGGTATATAATCTCTTGGAAATTGAAAATTGTACAAACGGATCTCAACCAGCCTGTTTTTCTAGTGAATAAAAACT
Organism: Lingula anatina; assembly: GCF_001039355.2. Next base: position 366,129 of record NW_019775047.1, on the reverse strand, counting down.
TCAGTTTTTAATTGCAAAATTTACTTCACGAGAAGCCGATTTGCTGAATATGAGTGCCGTGCATAAAACGGAAAATAAACTTCTTTCTTGTATTAGTATTAATCTATTTTTTTCACCATAATAGTTATATGATAACGAAAAAAAAAGATTGTTTATTTTTAAATTCGGGCGCTGGTTATGTCTGTATATATCACTGTCAGTCGTTGCCGTCATCCCAAAACATCAGTCCCTGTAACTGCCAAACCGCATTTTTGTTTTACTTAAGATTTGCCTAGTAGCTTTGTTTGGTTACAAAAAGGAATCTTTTCGAAAATCAGTATGATTGAACGTGTGACGTCTGGGTTCGCAGAATGACCAAATATAAATAATTTAACGCTAGAATAAAATTTAGTTGAACAAATCTCGGTTTTGCTAAGAAATTAACGGACATGTGATTGATATTTTTTTCTTTTCTAGCTTTTGCTGTTCTCTTATCAACATGTTTCATTTTATCGACCAGTTGATGCACAAGTTTATTTAAATGTTTATTTTCTTGCATTTCAAACGATAAAAATTGTGAAAGTTGCACAGCAAGATTTTCCTTCTTGTATATTGATGTAGGGAATATTGTGATCTGTACTTTGGATTTCTTAAAACCTACATTTGATAACTGAACATGTTGCATATGTTTTTGGAATTATATATATATATATATATATATATATATATATATATATATATATATATATATAATGTTTTTTATAATGTAATGTTTTTAGAGTGCTCACCTTATACGGCGCGTGTGTGTATATATATATATATATACGCGCCGTATAAGGTGAGCACTCCAAAAACATTACAGAGAGTGAGTGAGAGACGGAGAATTTTTGAGAAGACTTAATACATTTCTACATGTTTAAAAAACACTGGCGGATTAAGGATATTTTAAGGGGTCAGATGTTGAAATTTTAAGCAATTTGAATTATTTTTGGGACTTGATTTTGCGAGTCCAGAATGGGTTTCTCTTCCTCCGGGGAATGGAGTACTAGTTCCGCCATTGTTTTTGAGAAATTGAAAATAATTTAATGCTTTATTTAGTATTATATTATCAAATATAAAACAAATGGTTTAGTTCATAGTTAATGTTTCAAATTTATTTGACAAAATATGCATCAAGTAATACAGATAGCAATGATTCTGTTTTACAAAGTCAATCCTTGTAATAATGCAAATATTCTTATAAGACAATGTACTTCTACTGGAAGATGTTTTTGAAATAAATGAATACTTAATGTAAATTTGTTTTGTTCTTAATAAAAAAAAAACTTTCAAATTTATGCAAAATGTCTTTTTGCGGCTTAGTGGTATAGTCTGGGTTCAGGGTTCGATTCCTGGCAAGGGTACTTGGAAATAAGGAAGTGGGACTTGATCTTGTTTTCGTTTTGTTACTATAAGAAGAAAGTCTACCCGGGGAGGGTGGGTGGGAACACTTAGAGGAGTAGGTAACGCGCTTGCCTCCGAGTCGGAAGGTCGCAGGTTCAATTCCTGGCGCTGCTGGGTCCCAGCAAATTACCTTTTGCAAAAAAATAATCGAAATAAGCAGTCTCAATGATTATAAGACGACCATACAACTAAGACAGCGTAAGCTGAGGCGGTAGCTCAGTGGGTAAGGCGGCGTAATGTTGGGCAGAAAGTAAGAGGCGATGGAAAACCTGCGGGTTCGATACCAGCTCGAAACACATCACTAGATGTCCGAAGAGACATTTTGCAAATTTTTGATAAGTACAACAAACACGTTATCGTTGCCCTTGCAGCGGAAAAGAGGACTGAAAATGACTTTTTCCCTACAAAATAGCATATTCTGAAACATGGAATTCCTAAATATAAATCGACCTTAAATACAAAAAGTGCCACTTCCGCCAACGAAAACGTGTTTCATATTGTAAATCGCTGCTCGATTAATTAATCCTCATACAGAATACTGACCAGAACATAAAACGCACGGACTTAAGCCCAGAATGAATAAATAAATTAATGATTGGCCGCATGACTATATTAAACTTCGTTGAAAAAGACGCTACTTTGTTTATCTTAGAATTGATCACAAATTTCATGGAGGAACATTTACCCAAATCCAGTGGTATTAGCGATATCGAAAATTCAAAATGCATAAGACCTAATATAAATGTTACCCCCTAAATTACACACACACTTATGACTGCCCACGTTATTCCATGTCGTCTTGCTGATAACCTCACACAATACCTAAAAAGTATTGATTCTGGAAAGATTCATGGTTGTTTTTGCTGGTGAATAAATGTATATATAGCCCTTATCTGGCCTATTTTTTTCGCATCAAATCTTAAAAGACGTAATTGGGTGACTGTGAACAATTAGTTTTCTGCGTCGTGTGAATTAAAAACAGCATGAAGACATGATCAGTGTACAATTGTATCCTAGTAATAGCCATCTTTATGGATAATATAAAAACATATGAAAAGGTTACACAAAAATAAGTTTACTCAAAAAAGTTTTTAAGTGAACAAACATTCATTCAGCAAATGCTAATAAACTAAATTCTGGTCTCCGGTGTTAAGTGATCAGTCAGCGCTCAGCAAAAATAACCCAACAGGACGTGCAGGACTCTCATCTCATCAGGACATTTGATCTTAATGACCCCTTGACCCCGACCCAATATATGGAATAAAGAAAAGAATGACAACAAAATCAACCCTAAATAGATTAGCAAAATATTTGTTATGAATTTTTTAACATTAACATAATCATCATTATTGAGTGAATGTTTTAGTCATCCTGTAGAATATGGTTCAGGTAAAAACGTCGCCCAGTTGCTTAATTTAAGTTCCAGTATAAGAGTTATTCGTATTTATCATCATCATCATTATTCTGCTCATCTCCAGTTGAATTTTTTCCTTTTAACTAGCTGGAGAGGACTGTCTACAAAATTCCATCTAGATAATTGAGAACAACCATTACACTTTTTGACACTTTGATGAGAATTTTTCGCAATTTCAGAAAGTAAAAAGTAATGGTAAAAGCCAATCATACCTTTCAATTGACAAAAGACGTAATAATAATAATTATACCTTCTGCGATTTTTTTCTTGGTGAAGATGTAAAATTTGGCCTTTGTGATATTGACAAAATGTCGTGAACAATACACAACTGGACTCTACTGAGAAATTATGATAGTCCAATTAGAAACACTTTTCCTACTGTAATAACAAACGCATATTAACTTTGAAAAATCTCTATCCTGTCCAGGCAATTTCAAAAGGGGGGTTCTTTTTCTGAAAAAGTGGACCTTTGCCCATAAAAACCTAGATCAGATCAAATACCTAGATCAAATTTTACCCAGAGTGGACCTTTTCCCAGCAAAAGGGGCGGTTCTTTATACCCCCCCCCCCGAACCCCCCCTGGCTACGGGCCTGCTGCCCTTGATTTGATTTTCGTAAAACAAACATACTGACGCCTTCCCAGTGCTGACACTATGGGACTGTCACTGATCAGACACACAGTGGCAAAATACCGAGATCCAAAGTTAGTTTATTCTTAGCATTCGTCACGTCGCAAATTCACACTTTTAGAAAGATCATTCCAATACATGTGGGCAATTTTGCAATAACGAGTGCAAATTTTGCAGTTTTATAATGCTGTCATTTTTGAAGTAGTATACTTTGACACAGTATTTTCAGTTATTAAATAGTATATTAATATTTCGTTCTCTTCTTCAAATGTATTTCCAAAGAGTTCCCTGGGTGCAATTTACGAGATGGAGCCGCGACAAAATTTAATTCTCTTTCCAAAAGTTAACTATAGTAAAATTTACATTTTAATAAAGATGAGCAATCAACCATTTTCAACTGCCGTCGTCTTATTGCAGATTTGTCCACACATAATTTTACAAGCAAACAAAGAACCAGTCGTACAAGCACAGTGCTCTACCTGGACATAAATTAGTGATAATTTTATAACAATCACTTAATCATTTTCGTTTCCATACATCACTCAACTAAAGCACCTTTTTCATCGATATCAATTCTGTTTAAAGGGTACTCCAAAAGTGTTGTTTCCAATTCGAGAATTGATGAAACAAAGAAATATAAAACAAATTACAATGAAAAACATAGTGGGTTGATAGAGTTCTTATGCTACAACTCAGAAACACACAAGTAGTAGGAGGCTACTTTGGCGTAACAAAGGAAATGACGTTAATTGACGTAAAACCCTTTGTTTTAATGACGTAACAGGACAAAGAAAAATTATAGCGTACAATGGGACATGACGTAACAAGTAAACAAATATGTTTATGTTTGTATTGCCATGGTAACGGAATTTTGTTGTGACAAAATGATGATGTCGCTGGACATGTGGGACGTTTGTTTATGTTTTGCTATGACGTCACAGGGCAAGTCTGATCATGTTAATTTCAATTCTTTAATGCATATTTATTAATAGATACAAAATAAAGTAAAGCAAAACAACATAGAATTGTATACATAATTTTTATTGAAATAAACACACACACACACACA
>NW_019775047.1:303461-360845 GCF_001039355.2 Lingula anatina | reverse complement strand
CCCCCCCCCCCCCCCCCCCGGCTACGGGCCTGCTGCCCTTGATTTGATTTTCGTAAAACAAACATACTGACGCCTTCCCAGTGCCAGTGCTGACACTATGGGACTGTCACTGATCAGACACACAGTGGCAAAATACCGAGATCCAAAGTTAGTTTATTCTTAGCATTCGTCACGTCGCAAATTCACACTTTTAGATAGATCATTCCAATATATGTGGGCAATTTTGCAATAACGAGTGCAAATTTTGCAGTTTTATAATGCTGTCATTTTTGAAGTAGTATACGTTGACACAGTATTTTCAGTTATTAAATAGTATATTAATATTTCGTTCTCTTCTTCAAATGTATTTCCAAACAGTTCCCTGGGTGCAATTTACGAGATGGAGCCGCGACAAAATTTAATTCTCTTTCCAAAAGTTAACTTTAGTAAAATTTACATTTTAATAAAGATGAGCAATCAACCATTTTCAACTGCCGTCGTCTTATTGCAGATTTGTCCACACATAATTTTACAAGCAAACAAAGAACCAGTCGTACAAGCACAGTGCTCTACCTGGACATAAATTAGTGATAATTTTATAACAATCACTTAATCATTTTCGTTTCCATACATCACTCAACTAAAGCACCTTTTTCATCGATATCAATTCTGTTTAAAGGGTACTCCAAAAGTGTTGTTTCCAATTCGAGAATTGATGAAACAAAGAAATATAAAACAAATTACAATGAAAAACATAGTGGGTTGATAGAGTTCTTATGCTTCAACTCAGAAACACACGCATATATAGTATAAAACCAGCAACATACAGGGTTGACGCTTGGACTTGGTTCATATTTTCAGATCAAAGATTCTACGAATAAAAGGTTTGTTACGTGGTGTTCTTTAGCCGATTCACGTTTTGATACAAGATATTTCAATCCAATTAAAATACTACATTTCATAACAAACGTCAACCCTGCAAATTAAGTAGAAGACAAACTTCGACAAGCGAGACAATCTTGACAGGGGTGCGGGTGCTGGCGCACACAAATCTGATGCCTTTGATGGGCGTTACTTCCAGTTACCGCCTAAGCCGTAGTTACGAGTTACTGAAATTAAACGAAGAAATTCACATTAACAGGAAGACGCCTAAGACTTTGGTAAAGTAATATACAAATAACTGTTGTAGAAATCCACTTCAGTTCTTTATACACGACGACATACTAGTCTTAAGGCAAATTAATTAGACTATTAAAGCGTATCCCTTCGTGAAGAATCTCGTGATGTTTTCAATGTGCCCACACATACCATTGTTATAACAATAAATAGAAACCATTAACTTTACAGGATCTAGAAAAACAAAATGATAATTTTGAACTTTGCAAAAGGCGAGGATAGCAAAGACAAGAATCGCCTCACTTACAAAGAAAATATTCAACAGCAGACGGGGATAATTTAACTGCAAGAATTTATTTGTAGGGCGCAGGAACGGAGAAATTGGTTTTATCTCCTGTTCTTAATACTGCAATTTTGCAGGCGTACGGGGGGAGGGGGTTCAGCTTCGAATCCAAGGATGGGGTACTCGTCCGCTGTGCTCCCCGGGACCGAAAATTAATTATGTACACTTTTCTCTAACACAGTAGACATATCTGTGAATATCTAGTAAAAAATCAATCTGTAAATCTGGGAGAGGGTACCCCCACCCACCCCCCACCCAGTTACTGTACATGAAAAACGCGGGTCGTTACCAAAAATGTTCTATGATAAAAGTCGATAATCTTCATATTCCAATAATACATAAACAATTACGTAAACTGGGCGCTGGCAAGTTTAGATCATATTTATAACCCAAAGTATTCCTGCAAATGTTTTAATACAGATTAGAAGATTATAGGGACGAAATGTACTTGAAAACATACACACTGAAGGACGTATATATCGCGGCTAGTTCTATGTTGTCAGTTTACTGTAATAACAGAATATATTTGAAAATTTTAAAACAAATTGCTGTCGTAAAGAATGAAAAGGAATCTATTTAGGAGCTGTGAATGCAGTTACCTGCCCTGTCGTATTTCAGACAGATTTACGTGTTCAGACCTTTGAACAGCTGGAATAATCCCCTCCCTTCTTTATTGTCAAGTGTGCTCCCTCTGGAAAAATAACAGAAAATAATTTCTTAAAACTTCAAGCTCATTTTGGACTTCGAAGCATTCACGCCATTAAAATGTACCCAATGGCCATAATGCCTGAAGTGGGAAATGCACCATTTTGGGAAGGCATCGTCAACACAAAATACGCAAAGTTATCTTATACATCAATACTGTACTTACAACAGACTTCTGCAGCTTTCAGTGCGAAAACCTCGTTCTTCGTGCGGAATTTGTAGCAGTGTGACATATACGGTTCCCTTTTCTCTGTCTTCTACCGACCTTGGTCCTTTCTAAACACCTGTCACCAAAATGCTCACCTGGATTACATAATAATGTGCAGTTGACCACCTTCCGTGTAGAAGCCTCGATTTAAGATTTAGCCTTTTGTTATTGATAGGGGTTGTTGGCTGGTTCGCGGACGTATACCTGTGTGAGAGTAGAGCCTAGTTGTGGACCAAAAATCATTTAAAATAGGTCGTTTTTAAGATCCACCCTGTAAATACTTGTAGCATACGGTGCTAACACTGTAAGTCTATGCAGTCAGTCTAAACCCAAGTGGGATGTAATTGAATATGATTTGATGTACTTCAATACGTTTTATATAACAACGTCACTGACGTACGTAGGCTTTCTAAAAGATGGAATCTTATATTAAAAATTCTAAAAAAAGAGAACGGTTAGCGAAAAGAAACGAACAAATTAGAGGGGATTCATTAACCGTATCTCTTGGGGTAGGGGTATTCTATCGAACTTTTAAAAATTAATTTTATAATGTCTCTAGACCTACATAAATCGATTATCATAAGAGAGACCCATGCGAGGACCTGCCAGCCTGGGATTAATAGAATTCTTTTCGTTTGAGCAGAGGGACGGGAAATGGAATTATTTGCGTATGGGGAAGATGCCGTACATTGCGCTTGTTACTCTATTCGAATGAATTAATGTTAATAATAGCAAATCATTCCACTTTTAAAGACTAAAATCATGTAGCCAGGCACATCCTTCATTTTCAGAGCTCTATTAATGTCGAGTTCAATAAGATAATGGTATTAAGCGAGAACCGTTATGATCGTAATGACATTTATCATAATTGCATCTGATCTGAAAAATGTATGAAATTTTTAATTTTAAATTATTCTTGAAACAGCACACGATAGTAAGAAGTATAAACTGTGCCAGGTAAAAGTAAGAGGTAGAAAGGCTGACAGGGCGGCAGGTTTCGGCTGTTCGGATGGTCTACCGCTAATTCCAGTCGTCGCTTTCCAAAAACAACTTTAAATATAAAAAAATGGCTGTCACACCTAATAAAATTCATGGATTTTGTTACAAATATTAAAAAAATTAATGCACAACTGTATCATTGCAGATGCAAATTGTTTTTAGTAGCTAAACACGCAAAATAAAGAACAAACACTATTATATTCAACACTTCCAGTGGATTTGATGGGTTTTTCAATATGGTGTTGTGAGTGAGCACTTTTGAATTCGGATTCTAATAAAACAAAAACGCTTATTAATCTCCACGGAAGGTAACAATCAATTTCAAAATATCGCATACATTTCCTTATCAAGAATTGTATACAGTTACTCATATCAAGGGTGTGTGTGTCCCCCACGTGCACGATAAAGGGCCATTACGAGACGGGGCATGCTGTTCACCGAGTCTTCACTATGACGTCTTTTTTGTTGGTCGATTCTGTTCTACCTTAAATCAGCCAATCACCGACTGTTATAGTTCAGTGAGAGAAAATTAGTGGGTTTTTTTCCATTTTTTTCCTGGCATTTCTTGTGTGTTGCTAGAGTTAATTTTGGTGTCAACTAGCAGACTAGGGTGTAAACTACTGCCAGTTTTTTTTTTAGGACCAGGCACAGGTGTCGTGCAGTCGTGAGACCTGGCGGAGGGAGCTACTGACTGAGCGGTGCAATGGTTTGTTTACAAACAGAGTGGCGCACATGTTCAAGTAAAGTTGGTAGGAAAGTTTACTTGATGACAGTACGTAGGCCTATATTTTTGTGCCATAAGGAGTTATGTCAGTGTGTCTGCTGTCCATGGGGATGGGAAATGTTTCACCCATTTATTTGGTTCATGCAGTTTTGCAGACATTTCTTAGTATGGCCGTCAATGGGAAATTATTTGGTGGTTTCTATCCTGAATTATACAATGTGCACTTTCCTCCAGCGCAATAATTGCGTCATGAATTAGCCATGGGCACATTTGTGAATATGAAGTGAAAATCAATCTGTGACCCTGGTAGAGGGTAATATTGTTCCACTCTTGGGTCAAAACTCATCTCCACGGTTGTTTTTGCTGGGCGTGGGTTTCAGCTCTCTCAAATTCGTCCCAAAGATGCTCAACCGAGTTAATATCAGGGCTTTTGGCGGGTTGGTCCGTGAGCAGTGTGGGGTGGCATTGTTATGCTGCAAGCGAAAGTTGACCTCGAACATTGCACGTGGAAATGGGATCAAATGATTCCGTAGGATATCCTAGCTGTACGCCATTTTCATTAGACTACCAGTAGAAGGTTCCTTCCTTCTGCAAATACCATGTCATTTTTATATCTCCTGTATCCTAATGTCCCTTCCCATCAATCTTTGTTTCATTGTACTTTGTCACTTCAAATTCTTTTTCTAAATGATTACAGAAATTCACCTCATTTTTTTCCTTTCAGTTGGCTCCAGTTGACCAACATTATCTTTTCACAGTTAGGCAACCTTCGGTCGTTTGATTGGCAAAACAAAATAAAAAACTCATTAGCATTTCTTTAGAGATTGCAATTTACTTGTATATTGTTTGACAAGGGTCAAGTGGTGATCCATCACCGTTTCAATGATCTTATAATGCAGAAACAAATTTCTGAGATTACAATTATTGCTTGCCTATTACAAAGATAAATACACAAAACATTGTTCAAAATATTTTCCTCTAGCCCACAGTGGTTTCTGCCAAATCTCATTAATGACTGTCACGATTATTAAGTAAATATTTGAAACCTAAGTCAATGCAATAAAGTGACAAGGCAGTGAAGCTGTCAAATGGGCATGTGCATAAATGGCAAAACTGACAGAGGAAGTGACATTATCAAAATATTATCTGAGAATAAAAAACAAGCAATTTGAAAGTGATGAAAGTCCACAAAATGTATTTTGTCATTTTTTTGTTTTTATCCGGAATGCTTAACAGTATACATGCAAAAAATTTTTTTAATATTGTGCTACTATCAAACCCTTTGCAATTCTAAGTCACGCATTCAAAATGAAAATATGTGAAAAATTGACAAAAACCTTTACCTTCAGAAAAACATTCCAATCCATCAGGATTTTAAACTGAATCATTCCAGACCTGTATGTTTTTGTAACATTTATGAGGACACTATTCAGTGACGGTGACGCTAGCGGCAATGATTGGTTAGTGTCTAGACACATAGTACTTGTGCAGTCAATAAAAGAAAAATTCTTAAAACATTTTAAAATATAGCAGGCAAGTATATTTTCAAATGTATACTGGTATTTATTGGCAAACAATACACTACCTTTGACATACTGACATTGGACAAACAATGTCTAAATTCATGGGGTGCATTTCTTTTTTTTTTAACACATCTGTTCTTCATTTTATCAAATATGTACAGCAGAGATACACGTGTGCTGGAAACTGATGCAGACTGCTTTATATCCTTATCATATCTAAATGACTACCTTGCTGAAATATTGCATCTGCGCTCAATCTAGAAATTTTGTTTCAGCCAATATACTGGACATTTTCAGCCCATCATTTTTCCTCTATAATAGTACCAAACTTACTGAAACTGATTAAAACTGGCAACTGCTGTATATTCTACATTTGCACATGTTAGACATCACTATACAGATGTCAATTTTCAACTAAAAGGATGCTTCATTATCAGAAGGTATGTCCTACCTTAGGTCCTAAGACAAAAATAAATGATAAAGCTTTGTGTTCTTACACTGAGATTCTTCACTTGGACATGAAATATTATTTAGCACTTTTACGCACCTGATACAATCTTACAAAATAATGAAACTTGCTTCTGAAAGAATGGGTCATTAAAAACATTAACAAATTACGCTCTGTGCACAGAAATAGATTGTATTACATCCATTGTTATAACATCCAAACAGCCAAATATGTAACCATGTAAACGTGTGTTGTTCTTTTAAAAAAAGTGACCAACTATTCGATTACAGAATATTAGTGCAAGGCAACATTTCTACGACTTATTATTGAGATTTAGGTTTGTGCACATGCTGGTGTCTGAGTTCATTACAGTGAGAAACATTACACTAGGCAAAAAAAAAATAATAATAATAATGGAAACAATTCACATCACCTGCCCTTATTGGGAAACCTTGATCCTCTAAACCACAGGAAAAACATGTTTAATTCCCATACCAAATATCTTTGTGTTTGCTATATTTCTATTCATTCCATTTCCATTTTTTCATTGTTTCAAAGTCCATACAACACAGGTCACAGGCAATCACTTCAGTGGTCAATATCATCAATTAATTGCTTGATATATTTGAATCATTTCTCATTCTTAGAAATCCATCTTCTTGTTCACATTCAGGTGTAGCATCATACATATAATTATGCACTGTATATTGTCTATCAAGTTACTTCTGCTTTCATCTTCTTTTAATGCTAAAAGAGTCTCTTCTCATACCTGCAACAATGCAAACAAAAACTCATCAACATTTCTTTAGAAATCTCAATTAACTTGTATATTGTTTGCAGTTCAATCATCTCCACAAATGAAAAATTAATAAATGTCACCAAATGAAATTAGAAAAATAGTTATTTGCAATTCAATATTTACCCAGCAAGGTGGCATACATACAGACATTAAACAAAACATTAAAAGTTACAGATAAAATGGTGCATAGAGTACATAAATGATTTCATTTTATTTAAAAATTTTTAAGAAATGTTTCAGCAATTTTCACATCTTTGATACAGATAAAGTCATTGCAAGCTATCGTGGCTACCTGACAAGGCTGAGAAGATAATAATGATACTAGGAATGCCTCAGAGAAACTTCCCTATTATAAGAGGTTTTATGCTTTCAAGGTTTGAATATGGAAGTATCAGAATCTTCCAGAATAAGAATATGACTGTGGGGAATTTTCAACTGCATACAGAGTGCCTCTAATAGTGTAACCCAGTGTCTGCATACAATATAACCAAATCAAAGTTATCAACTGAACATCACATGAAGCAATCCATAGTGTTTATGGAGATAGATCAAACAGAACTTTGTTAGAGAAGACATTGGATGAGTTTTGTTCATAATACAAACAATACATCTAACATGCAAAATATAAGAAAATAACTTAAAGAATGTAGTTTGGAATTAAAGAGTGAAAAACTGCAAAACTTAACAAAACCTTCTAAAGGTGGGCAGTTATGGGGAAAACAATACATTCTTGCAGAATTGCACCCAATAAACAGCAGTGGACATATTTTGTAGAAACTTTTTAGTCAGCAATAGATCATCTTAGAATTCAAACCAATCAGCTAACACTTCTATAAAATAACATAAAATGTAAAGCTGTAAAGTAAAGGCTCACACAATTGAATCTTAATGCAAAACACTAAGCCTTCTTAAAAATACTGAACATTATTTAGAAATTTAAGCAGCTGTCAAACAAATTTAGCAAGCATACAGGCACTTTAAAGAAATTTCTTAAGAATCATGACAACAGAAGTTATGAAATATATTCAATATAGCAAATTATACAATGCTCGGTAATTGTTTTGCTACCTAAGTAAATCCCCCTCCAATCCAGATACAGATGGTGGTGGTTTGCTAAGGTATCATACAGGTATGGTATTTGTTTTTTATGGCTTGATTCTTAAAAACTGATGAGGACTGTGGAACTGGTGTGATGTCATGACCACCAGGTTAACACCTGTTTCCCTATGATTCCGTAAAAAAGGCTTATTTGATTTTACTAATTTCATAAATTTAACTTTATCCCTGTGAATAATTTAATTTCCTGTAATAATCCATATTTCATGCTGAATATCAAGATCCTAGAACAATAAGTCTTAAAGATCAAGCAAATTCAAATTTGGGAACAAGTGACAGAACAAAGGAGCGCCCAACAGGGTGTCCTCTGATACCAGTGACCTGGGGAGATGAAATAACAGGGTGTCCTCTGCCACCAGTGACCTGGGGAGATGTAATGCGCATTACAACCGAAAGTCACATTAGAAAGAAAAATTACTTCCAATAACAGTAGTTAGACAAAATCAGATTACACTCCAAAATACTACAGCCAACTGCACAGCTCCATTCACTGGATTTAAGAAAACTATTGATAGATTTTATAAGAATTTGACATATTATGATGGAAAAGACAATAAACAACAGGACTGCAATATACAAGAATGGTTAGACAAAGTTCAACAATATTATGCTGACACTGTGCATGGCTGTATATAAAAATGGCATTCATCATAATTTTATGCATGTGCAAAATACAAAGATTCTGCATTGGCCACTGTAGTGATATGCATGCTTTGTGGAAACTTTAAACAAATTTAAGCTTTTGAAAGACCAATCAAACACCCATTCCCTTCTAGTTAACATTCCAAATCGCATGCATACATCATTTTTCAAGGGTAGGAATATAAAGGAAAAAGTCANTCACACACATATATATAGTATAAAACCAGCAACATACAGGGTTGACGCTTGGACTTGGTTCATATTTTCAGATCAAAGATTCTACGAATAAAAGGTTTGTTACGTGGTGTTCTTTAGCCGATTCACGTTTTGATACAAGATATTTCAATCCAATTCAAATACTACATTTCATAACAAACGTCAACCCTGCAAATTAAGTAGAAGACAAACTTCGACAAGCGAGACAATCTTGACAGGGGTGCGGGTGCTGGCGCACACAAATCTGATGCCTTTGATGGGCGTTACTTCCAGTTACCGCCTAAGCCGTAGTTACGAGTTACTGAAATTAAACGAAGAAATTTACATTAACAGGAAGACGCCTAAGACTTTGGTAAAGTGATATACAAATAACTGTTGTAGAAATCCACTTCAGTTCTTTATACACGACGACATACTAGTCTTAAGGCAAATTAATTAGACTATTAAAGCGTATCCCTTCGTGAAGAATCTCGTGATGTTTTCAATGTAACCACACATACCATTGTTAAAACAATAAATAGAAACCGGTCGTACTAAGCAGTGTGCTTTACACTGAAGGAAATTACAAAAATTTACCGGTGCCCAGATTGCGCAAATGTGTTCAGTAAAATTTGACACATGGAAACATTAGGGGGCAGTAAAATTTAATAAATAAATGCATTTGGCAAAACAGCTCTAGTTTACATTCATTTTACAGGATCTAGAAAAACAAAATGATAATTTTGAACTTTGCAAAAGGCGAGGATAGCAAAAACAAAAATCGCCTCACTTACAAAGAAAATATTCAACAGCAGACGGGGATAATTTAACTGCAAGAATTTATATGTAGGGCGCAGGAACGGAGAAACTGGTTTTATCTCCTGTTCTTAATACTGCAATTTTGCAGGCGTAAGGGGAGAGGGGGTTCAGCTTCGAATCCAAGGATGGGGTACTCGTCCGCTGTGCTCCCCGGGACCGAAAATTAATTATGGACACTTTTCTCTAACACAGTAGACATATCTGTGAATATCTAGTAAAAAATCAATCTGTGACTCTGGTAGAGGGTACCCCCACCTACCCCCACCCAGTTACTGTACATGAAAAACGCGGATCGTTACCATGAATGTTCTATGATAAAAGTCGATAATCTTCATATTCTGATAATACATAAACAATTACGTAAACTGGGCGCTGGCAAGTTCAGATCAAATTTATAACCCAAAGTATTCCTACAAATGTTTTAATACAGATTAGAAGATTATAGGGACGAAATGTACTTGAAAACATACACACTGAAGGACGTATATATCGCGGCTAGTTCTATGTTGTCAGTTTACTGTAATAACAGAATATATTTGAAAATTTTAAAACAAATTGCTGTCGTAAAGAATGAAAAGGAATCTATTTAGGAGCTGTGAATGCAGTTACCTGCCCTGTCGTATTTCAGACAGATTTACGTGTTCAGACCTTTGAACAGCTGGAACAATCCCCTCCCTTCTTTATTGTCAAGTGTGCTCCCTCTGGAAAAATAACAGAAAATAATTTCTTAAAACTTCAAGCTCACTTTGGACTTCGAAGCATTCACGCCATTAAAATGTACCCAATGGCCATAATGCCTGAAGTGGGAAATGCACCATTTTGGGAAGGCGTCGTCAACACAAAATACGCAAAGTTATCTTATACATCAATACTGTACTTACAACAGACTTCTGCAGCTTTCAGTGAGAAAAAACTTCGTTCTTCGTGCGGAATTTGTAGCAGTGTGACATAGACGGTTCCCTTTTCTCTGTCTTCTACCGACCTTGGTCCTTTCTAAACACCTGTCACCAAAATGCTCACCTGGATTACATAATAATGTGCAGTTGACCACCTTCCGTGTAGAAGCCTCGATTTAAGATTTAGCCTTTTGTTATTGATAGGGGTTGTTGGCTGGGTCGCGGACGTACGTTTACCTGTGTGAGAGTAGAGCCTAGTTGTGCACCAAAAATCATTTAAAATAGGTCGTTTTTAAGATCCACCCTGTATATACTTGTAGCATTCGGTGCTAACGCTGTAAGTCTATGCAGTCAGTCTAAACCCAAGTGGGATGTAATTGAATATGATTTGATGTACTTCAATACCTTTTATATAACAACGTCACTGACGTACATAGGCTTTCTAAAAGATGGAGTCTTAAATTAAAAATTCAAAAAAAAAAAAAAAAAAAGAACGGTTAGCGAAAAGAAACGAACAAATTAGAGGGGATTCATTAACCGTATCTCTTGGGGTAGGGGTATTCTATCGAACTTTTAAAAATTAATTTTATAATGTCTCTAGACCTACATAAATCGATTATCATAAGAGGGACCCATGCGAGGACCTGCCAGCCTGGGATTAATAGAATTCTATTCGTTTGAGCAGATGTCGTACATGGGGAAGATGTCGTACATTACGCTTGTTACTCTATTCGAATGAATTAATATTAATAATAGCAGATCATTCCATTTTTAAAGACTAAAATCATGTAGCCAGGCACAATTTCATTTCATTTTTAGAGCTATATTAACGTCGAGTTCAATAAGATAATGGTATTAAGCGCGAACCGTTATGATCGTAATGACATTTATCATAATTGCATCTGATCTGAAAAAGTGTATGAAAATTTTAATTTTAAATTATTCTTCAAACAGCACACGATAGTAAGAATAAATAAACTGTGCCAGGTAAAAGTAAGAGGTAGAAAGGCTGCCAGGTCGGCAGGTTTCGGCTGTTCGGATGGTCTACCGCTAATTCCAGTCGTCGCTTTCCAAAAACAACTTTAAATATAAAAAAATGGCTGTCACACCTAATAAAATTCATGGATTTTGTTACAAATATTAAAAAAAATTAATGCACAACTGTATCATTGCAGATGCAAATTGTTTTCAGTAGCTAAACACGCAAAATAAAGAACAAACAATATTATATTCAACACTTCCAGTGGATTTGATGGGTTTTTCAATATGGTGTTGTGAGTGAGCACTTTTGAATTCGGATTTTAATAAAACAAAAACGCTTATTATTCTCCACGGAAGGTAACAATCAATTTCAAAATATCGCATACATTTCCTTATCAAGAATTGTATACAGTTACTCATATCAAGGGTGTGTGTGTCCCCCACGTGCACGATTAAGGGCCATTACGAGACGGGGCATGCTGTTCACGGAGTCTTCACTAGGACGTCTTTGTTGGTCGATTCTGTTCTACCCTAAATCAGCCAATCACCGACTGTTATAGTTCAGTGAGAGAAAATTAGTGGGGGTTTTTTTCCATTTTTTTCCTGGCATTTCTTGTGTGTTGCTAGAGTTAATTTTGGTGTCAACAAGCAGACTAGGGTGTAAACTACTGCCAGTTTTTTTTTTTTCAGGACCAGGCACAGGTGTCGTGCAGGCGTGAGACCTGGCGGAGGGAGCTACTGACTGAGCGGTGCAATGGTTTGTTTACAAACAGAGTGGCGCACATGTTCAAGTAATGTTGGTCGGAAAGTTTACTTGATGACAGTAGGCCTATATTTTTGTGCCATAAGGAGTTATGTCAGTGTGTCTGCTGTCCATGGGGATGGGAAATGTTTCACCCATTTATTTGGTTCATGCAGTTTTGCAGGCATTTCTTAGTATGGCCGTCAATGGGAAATTATTTGGTGGTTTCTATCCTGAATTATACAATGTGCACTTTCCTCCAGCGCTATAATTGCGTCATGAATTAGCCATGGGCACATTTGTGAACATGAAGTGAAAATCAATCCGTGACCCTGGTAGAGGGTAATATTGTTCCACTCTTGGGTCAAAACTCATCTCCACGGTTGTTTTTGCTGGGCGTGGGTTTCAGCTCTCTCAAATCCGTCCCAAAGATGCTCAACCGAGTTAATATCAGGGCTTTTGGCGGGTTGGTCCGTGAACAGTGTGGGGTGACATTGTCATGCTGCAAGCGAAAGTTGACCTCGAACATTGCACGTGGAAATGGGATCAAATGATTCCGTAGGATATCCTAGCTGTACGCCATTTTCATAAGACTACCAGTAGAAGGTTCCTCCCTTCTGCAAATACCATCAGTCATTTTTATATCTCCTGTATCCTAATGTCCCTTCCCATCAATCTTTGTTTCATTGTACTTTGTCACTTCAAATTCTTTTTCTAAATGATTACAGAAATTCACCTCATTTTTTTCCTTTCAGTTGGCTCCAGTTGACCAACATTATCTTTTCACAGTTCAGGCAACCTTCGGTCGTTTGATTGGCATTGACAAAACAAAACCAAATAAAAAAAAACTCATTAGCATTTCTTTAGAGATTGCAATTTACTTGTATATTGTTTGACAAGGGTCAAGTGGTGATCCATCACCGTTTCAATGATCTTATAATGCAGAAAAAAATTTCTGAGATTACAATTATTGCTTGCCTATTACAAAGATAAATACACAAAACATTGTTCAAAATATTTTCCTCTAGCCCACAGTGGTTTCTGCCAAATCTTATTAATGACTGTCATGATTATTAAGTAAATATTTGAAACCTAAGTCAATGCAATAAAGTGACAAGGCAGTGAAGCTGTCAAATGGGCATGTGCATAAATGGCAAAACTGACAGAGGAAGTGACATTATCAAAATATTATCTGAGAATAAAAAACAAGCAATTTGAAAGTGATGAAAGTCCACAAAATGTATTTTTAATTTTTTTGTTTTTATCCGGAATGCTTAACAGTATACATGCAAAAAGTTTTTTAAATATTGTGCTACTATCAAACCCTTTGCAATTCTAAGTCACGCATTCAAAATGAAAATATGTGAAAATTGACAAAAACCTTTACCTTCAGAAAAACATTCCAATCCATCAGGATTTCAAACTGAATCATTCCAGACCTGTACGTTTTTGTTACATTTATGAGGACACTATTCAGTGACTGTGACGCTAGCGGCAATGATTGGTTAGTGTCTAGACACATAGTACTTGTGCAGTCAATAAAAGAAAAATTCTTAAAATATTTTAAAATATAGCAGGCAAGTATATTTTCAAATGTATACTGGTATTTATTGGCAAACAATATACTACCTTTGACATACTGACATTGGACAAACAATGTCTAAATTCATGGGGTGCATTTATTTTTTTAACACATCTGTTCTTCATTTTATCAAATATGTACAGCAGAGATACACGTGTGCTGGAAACTGATGCAGACTGCTTTATATCCTTATCATATCTAAATGACTACCTTGCTGAAATATTGCATCTGCGCTCAATCTAGAAATTTTGTTTCAGCCAATATACTGGACATTTTCAGCCCATCATTTTTCCTCTATAACAGTACCCAACTTACTGAAACTGACTAAAACTGGCAACTGCTGTATATTCTACATTTGCACATGTTAGACATCACTATACAGATATCAATTTTCAACTAAAAGGATGCTTCATTATTAGAAAGTATGTCTTACCTTAGGTCCTAAGACAAAAATAAATGATAAAGCTTTGTGTTCTTACACTGAGATTCTTCACTTGGACATGAAATATTATTTAGCACTTCTGTGCACCTGATACAATCTTACAAAATAATGAAACTTACAGTTCAGAAAGAATGGGTCATTAAAAACATTAACAAATTACGCTCTGTGCACAGAAATAGATTGTATTACATCCATTGATATAACATCCAAACAGCCAAATATGTAACCATGTAAACGTGTGTTATTCTTTTTAAAAAGTGACCAACTATTAGATTGCAGAATATTAGTGCAAGGCAACATTTCTACGACTTATTATTGAGATTTAGGTTTGTGCACATGCTAGTGTCTGAGTTCGTTACAGTGAGAAACATTACATTAGGCAAAAAAAAAATAAAACAATAATGGAAACAATTCACATCACCTGCCCTTATTGGGAAACCTTGATCCTCTAAACCACAGGAAAAACATGTTTAATTCCCATACCAAATATCTTTGTGTTTGCTATATTTCTATTCATTCCATTTTTTCATTGTTTCAAAGTCCATACAACACAGGTCACAGGCAATCACTTCAGTGGTCAATATCATCAATTAATTGCTTGATATATTTGAATCATTTCTCATTCCTAGAAATCCATCTTCTTGTTCACATTCAGGTGTAGGATCATACATATAATTATGCACTGTATATTGTCTATCAAGTTACTTCTGCTTTCATCTTCTTTTAATGCTAAAAGAGTCTCTTCTCATACCTGCAACAATGCAAACAAAAAACTCATTAACATTTCTTTAGAAATCTCAATTAACTTGTATATTGTTTGCAGTTCAATCATCTCCACAAATGAAAAATTAATAAATGTCACCAAATGAAATTAGGAAAAACGTTATTTGCAATTCAATATTAACCCAGCAAGGAATGCCTCAAATAAACTTCCCTATTATAAGAGGTTTTATGCCTTCAAGGTTTGAATATGGAAGTATCAAAATCTTCCAGAATAAGAATATGACTGTGGGGAATTTTCAACTGCATACAGAGTGCCTCTAACAGTGTAACCCAGTGTCTGCATACAATATAACCAAATCAAAGTTATCAACTGAACATCACATGAAGCAATTCATAGTGTTTATGGAGATAGATCAAACAGAACTTTGTTAGAGAAGACATTGGATGAGTTTTGTTCATAATACAAACAATACATCTAACATGCAAAATATAAGAAAATAACTTAAAGAATGTAGTTTGGAATTAAAGAGTGAAAAACTGCAAAACTTAACAAAACCTTCTAAAGGTAGGCAGTTATGGGGAAAACAATACATTCTTGCAGAATTGCACTCAATTAACAGCAGTGGACATATTTTGTAGAAACTTCTTAGTCAGCAATAGATCATCTTAGAATTCAAACCAATCAGCTAACACTTCTATAAAATAACATAAAATGTAAAGCTGTAAAGTAAAGGCTCACACAATTGAATCTTAATGCAAAACACTAAGCCTTTTTAAAAATACTGATCATTATTTAGAAATTTAAGCAGCTGTCAAACAAATTTAGCAAGCATACAGACACTTTAAAGAAGTTTCTTAAGAATCATGACAACAGAAGTTATGAAATATATTCAATATAGCAAATTATACAATGCTCGGTAATTGTTTTACTACCTAAGAAAATCCCCCTACAATCCAGATATAGATGGTGGTGGTTTGCTAAGGTATCATACAGGTATCGTATTTGTTATTTATGGCTTAATTCTTAAAATGTAATGAGGGCTGTGGAACTGGTGTGATGTCATGACCACCAGGTTAACACCTGTTTCCCTGGGATTCCGTTAAAAAAGGCTTATTTGATTTTACTAATTTCATAAATTTAATTTTATCCCTGTGAATAATTTAATCTCCTGTAATAATCCATATTTCATGCTGAATATCAAGATCCTAGAACAATAAGTCTTAAAGATCAAGCAAATTCAAATTTGGGAACAAGTGACAGAACAAAGGAGTGACCAACAGGGTGTCCTCTCCTACCAGTGACCTTGGGAGATGTAATGCGCCTTACAATCGAAAGTCATATTAGAAAGAAAATTACTTCCAATAACAGAAGTTAAACAAAATAAGATTCCACTCCAAAATACTACAGCCAACTGCACAGCTCCATTCACTGGGTTTAAGAAAACCATTAGTTAGATTTTATCAGAATTGGATATATTATGATGGAAAAGACAATAAACAACAGGACTGCAATATACAAGAATGGTCAGACAAAGTTCAACAATATTATGCTGACATTGTGCGTGGCTGTATATAAAAATGGCATTCATCATAATTTTATGCATGTGCAAAATACAAAGATTCTACATTGGCCACTGTAGTGATATGCATGCTTTGTGGAAACTTTAAACAAATTTAAGCTTTTGAAAGACCAATCAAACACCCATTCCCTTCTAGTTAACATTCCAAATCGCATGCATACATCATTTTTAAAACATGTTTTCAAGGGTAGGAATATAAAGGAAAAAGTCAATAAAAAGGAGAGAGAAAAGTCAGCAGTGCAAAGATAGCTACAACCATGAAAGGTGATACATAAAATCAAAGCTGGCTTTGGAAAGCCTTTATAGGTAAATGATATCTTGACAGTTTGTGTATTCTACCACGTCAAAGTAAGAATTTAAGCATCAATCATTTAAAGAAGTTTTATCATAATTTTTCACTTAGAGAATCAGGCACCCACATCAGTTTTTTAACCAAAACTGTGTAAAATATCTATTGGCATTGCAAATCAGAAAGGTCCTTAGGTAGGAATTAATTAATGGCAATGATGGGAGGATTTCACAGAGCCAAAAGTAATACAAGGCACGAAAGCTTCCAAACGTACAGATATAAAGTAGAAAATTAAGAGGACACTGCATCAATTATAGTTTCTGATAATGCTGATCACCGTTTTTCATTATGTACTATTGTTTATGTGGACATTCAGAGGTCCTTACACCTACTGAAAAGTCACAAACTTGAAAAATGCCCAAGAGTGAAAAATGAAAAATTCACATTTACACACACACACACACACTAAAAACACTCCAGGAAGAAAGGGAGTATAGCTGTTTTTTCAAACTTGACCTGTATTTAAGTGATATGAATAACTACTGTATCAGTAAGTTTGAAGATAGTGTGTGTTATCCATATATTGCGATAAAAGCGACAGCAAGAGGGTTACAATGACAGACGCAGGTTAGGCTTTATATACAGACATGCTGAGACTGTACATAAAATGTCAACAACATGAAAGAAGTAACTGTGGCAAGCATCTTGTAATTTGAACATACCCATGGTATGTAATAATAGTAAAACTGCAAAATATTTGGCAGATCGAATCAAGCTGATGCCCAACAAATAATGACAAGCGAACACAGAGACAGTACAGATGTCCTAGGACTTCAGACCAAAGTGTATGCCCTGTTCACAACACTTCATTAAATGCCTAAATGCAGCTATCATAACTACAGTGTTTGGCTGGACAAAGACATCAAAATAAATTGCAGTTTACATTTGTGCATTTGAGAGAAACTAATATAGTAACCAATTAAAAATTAAGAATGGTTATGTATTGGAAAAGTATTTAGATTCAATTCCTTAATGTTACGTGTTAAAACAGACTTCCACTTTAAGGGTCATTCCTTAGGATTTTCCAGCCAAAATGAATTTTACTGGGGTAAGGAGCAATTTTCTGCGGCTCACGAATAATTGGTTGACTCGTCCTTACACTTGGGATCAATGTTTTATTCCATATTAATTGAATACTTTAAATGACTAGATAATTATTATAAACAACATCTGAAGTCATGTGCATTGAGTCATTTTCACACATAACAAGAAAATGGCAGGTTGATTTGTTATGCAGCACTGTACCGTGAATACAGCAATGACTTGATCCTTTCAATGGCCAAAAATTACAGAGTAGCCTGCTTTTTAATTTTTTTTTTTTTGCTACCGCTCGAGAAGTGCTATAATTTTAGGAAATTATGACTTAAAAAATACAGTATTTGTAAAATCCCCCCCCCCCCCTTGAATGGATTGAGTAATTATTGTCATAAAGGCAATGCAAGTTAGTAATGGCTACCTGAGGCTGAAAAGATGACACAAGGGCCACACAAACTTTTATTTAAAGGGTTTTATTGTCATTAGAGTCTGGATTGGGAAACATAAGAAGCTTTACAGGACATACATATGACTGTGGGGGATTTTCAAACATGTGGAGAGAACCTCAAAGTGGCCCTTTATAACTTAAAAGTTTGATGTAACATCACTTTCTTACCATCACTGGTTCTCATTATCTGTATTGTTCAGTAATGTACTGCCAAAAAGTCAACTTTGCATCTGACTCATTTCAATATAAATTTTCAAGAAAAAAATCTTCAGATCTAAAATAATACAGAAATGATACTAATGCACAAATTTTAAAAAGGCTATTAAAATTTAATATGAAAGGCTATTAAAACGCAATATGAAAGATTATTGAGAATTGCATAAATTATACATCAATTAACATGGATGCCACTTAGTTAGGAAAATAATATTTCCTGTCCTTTCACTGACCAAATCCTGTTTTTCACTAAGCAAACTTTTTTTTCAGCCTCCCAACTCCCCTACAGCTGTCCAATCCACCAATTTTTTTTTCACCAAACTAATTTTTTTGATTTACTAGATAACATACATTCAAATATCAAAAGTTAACACATTGTCAGATACTTCTGGAAGACTGCCATAGTCACTAAAAATATAAAAATCTTCCTAGAAGACTGTTCTTAAATTAAATTATTCCTAACCAAAATGCCAATTTCCCTGACAATTCACTGACCTAAAAAATAATTTCTCTGACTTATCAAGTAAGGTGGCAACCGTGAGTTAATTTAGATTTCAAGATGCTTACCCAACATTACAATGAAAAGGTAGGATTAAGAGACAACCAACAAACCCAACTAACCCATCATGAGGCAGGGATTGTTCCATCTTGAAGGTATCTTAATATTGGAAGAAGAAAATATGAGGAACTTCAAAAGCAGGCTTTATCATGATTAATGCACTATTAACAAACCAGATAAATGAACAAGAACAAGAACAAACAACAACAGAAAGTAAAGCATCCTTTGAATTTATAAGATTTAATTTAGACTGTAGGAAGCATCAAATTAATTTTGCGATTTCTTCCTTTCTCACAAATGTCAAACTTTTAGTAAACATTTATTTTCAGTTAATTTATTATGCTACATATTAACAAATAACAAAGTAAAAATAGAGCATGAAAGCAGTGAATAAGCACATGGGGCCTTTTTTTTAACAAAATTTGAACTCTGCAGTGCAAGAAAACAGAAAAACTGACCAGCATAGCAACCATTCATATAACAGGCAAAATATAGCTCTGGCTAACCAGACACTGCAGACAGGGAGCATTTAGGAACAAAACAGTGGAATTATAACAAACTGATATAATTCTTTCAAATTTTCAACGACAGGACGATTAATATCAAGTAAAAGGAAAAAAGAGGTGAATACACTCAAAAAATAAAAATAAAACAGTTATTATATAACTCAAATGAAATTCAGGCAAAAAAGTCAGCTAAAGCTGATGTGAACAGACAACCAATATCATTTTAAACATGAAGACTGTGAAAATAATATAGCATCATAATTATGCACTTAAATTATATGACAACCCTACCCCATATAAATCTAAATGAAATACATAGTAAGACCAAAAGCACTTGTCTTTCAAAGAGCTCGAGTTGGGGGGGGGGGGGGGGGGACGGTAGGTCAAACAAGCTTTTTATCAAAATTTACCTTTATTTCATGATGAGTCAGCCCAGTAAGTTGGGTTTTTTTTCTGGATTGAGGATATTATACGTTATATTTGTACATTGGGAGAAGACAAATTTGAATAGCTTAAAAACAAAATGGTTAGATAAAGGTGATTTTCAAACTTAATGTGCACTTAATGTATTAAATTATAGTGGTTGAATTTGAAGTTGAAGCATAATATTGTCAACAACTTTTAGCACTATAATATGCTGGAAAAAAGGATAACTCTAGAAAAATGGGCAAAAGAAAACACTAATATTTGATCTCAGCCTGAACTTTAATATGAAATGGTAAGTTTGAGGTTAAAGTCACATGATAGTTTTCCATTCACTGTGTTAACAATGCTTACATAGAAAATAACACAATGTCATGCTGAATTATTTCAATACACTCAGGATAACCTTTTCATACTGGTCTCATAAAGTTGATATTTAAACTTGGTCTGTGTTTAAATGCTATGAAATGCACTTGTAGGTTTTAGGACAATAAGTTACACCGTTTCCATTTATTGTGTTAAAAAGGAAACATGGGCTGAAAAAAAATTTAAAGGGTAATTTCAGCAAAAATGGTTCAAAAATGGTCCTATTCCAACTTGATCTGTGTTTTAGTGATACAAATCTCTCCAGTAAATTTGAGGTAAAGTTAAGTGCACAGCAACAACAACAGAGTGATATGATATTTTAGTACTATGATTCACTCAGGTAGTGTTTATCCTTTGGTGTTAAGAAGTAAAAAATCCAGTGCACAGCAACGACAGACACAGGTGATGGCTATATATATCCAGACACATAGTGTCTGTCCATAAAAAAATTCCAAGAAATGATTGGATCATGCCCAGTTACTATGGTGACAAGTAATACACATAGCTCTGGTTTCGGCCCCAGTGAAGTGGACAAACAGCTAATGGCATTCTGGAAAGACACTTCTTTGTCTGTACAGAAAATCAGAATACAAAGAAAGACTGAAATTTTAAATAAATAAATAAATAAATAAGTAAATAAATAAATAAATAATTGGTCTAAGAGGCCAGTGTATATTCAAATAATTTGGACACGGAAACAATGTGAACATGTTAGATTTATGGAAATAACAACTGTTGCTTGTTACACAACAAAGCTGTTAGTTCTTCTTATGGTAGTAGAAGTAAAGTAGTAAAAGTAGTAATAGTAGTAATGGTAGTTATGTGGTAGTATTGGTGGTATTGTGTAACTGGCAACACTGCAAACATATGGGTCAGCACTCCAGCTTTTACTTACGAATACAGCCCGTGTACACCCCCTTCTCTTTGGGAGGCAGGGGTGCGCCTTTCAAACTTAATTTCACCAGAATACAGCTTTGCTCTGAATTGGGATATAAACAGTAAAATGAAAAGAAATGTACAGACACATCAAAGGTTTCTTACACATTCTTTTACTTACGAATGAAGGCCATGAACACCCCCTTCAACTTGTGAAGACACTGTACGCTTTTCTAATTTCAACTCTCCTGAGTACATCATAGATCTAAGCAAACGGAGAATCAATATAGATTAGGATATGAAATAAACCACTGAAATCAAAACTGTATTTATATTAAATAAAAATCAATAATGTATAATGTGGGATGTTTCTCAAAATGACTTGAAGGGATAACAACACTTCATTTTGGTGGGAATAGTGCTACGAAATGAATTTTCTAGGGTAAATTACACTCTTACCAAATGTTAATGAATCTGTTCCAACATTCAAAGTATGCCGATTGTTTTTTTGTTTTTTTTAATTAAAGTGTGTAATAAGTTTTTAAGAGATAATTATGAAGTGTAGCTGTCTGTGGAGATCCACATGGTCTGGTGGCAAGCACAGATTTCAGAATAATTGCAATAACCATTGTCTTGGTGGTAAAATGGAATTAATTATACTTCTATACAATGTTTTCAGGCCTACCCAACTACCAGACTCGGCACCGAATGATCCTGAATTCACCAGTAGATAGGACCACAATACCCATTTTCAAGGTGTGCGTCAGTACGCATTTCGCAGTATCATACCCCGGAACAAATTTTGAGATGAGATGCACTACTTTCTTGCCTCACTGAGAATCACCACTATCTCAGCACAACTAGGCAAGAGTGATGCTGCGTCTGATACTTCGAGGCGTGTACTGATACACACCTAAAAAACGGGTAGTGTGGTCTGATCTACCGGTGGATTCAGGATCATCCAGTGGTAGTTGGGTAGGCCTGGTTTTGGTAAAATGGAATTAATTATACTTCTGTACAATGTTTACAATGTATTTATTGTGGATTTTGAATTTAATATAAAGAGCTGTTATCCTCTCAAGTCATACGTTAAAGACTTCCAAAATTTGTAGCCTGATAAGTGGGGCATTGCCAAGTTTTGAGACTCGCCTCTTGCTTTATTTTTTATGCCTTTTAACTAAGCTCATGTGTCAATTATATCTATTGTGGGAGAATTTTACGTAAAAGACTCTAAGACCACTGGTTCAAAATCATATTACTAGATAAATCTATTCAATTTAAGCAGTCTAAGCTTAGTCCCAAAACTATGACTTCTTATGAAACAGATCCCAGGAGATGAGAGAATAGTTGACTTTGCAAAAATATGTATACAATGTTCAAATTGTCACCAATGCCAATGGACTCAAGCTAGAAAAATAATTAATCACTGATCAGTGAAATAATCAAAATACAAAAAATGTACTGTTTTTCTATAATTGCTTCTTAATACAAATGTTGTTCAGCTTTGAAGCCAATGCAAAGACCATACTGAAGTTCTTATGGATAAAACTGCCCTAGCATTTATGATAAAAGCTCTAAATAGACTAGCTTGACTGATAAAGTGCAAATTCAGAATATACTTGACCGAGGCATTGAACTTAAGCAACTTAATATGCTGGTTTAATGAACTAAACATTTTTAATTTTTTTAATTAAAAGAGGGACATAAATATGAGGAATGAAATAACTGCAAACTGAACATTTGAACCCTCACACAAAAAACTACACATCCTGATTGGATTCTAAAAAAATCAGGAGGAATTTTCTGTTGTTTTACTTCAAAAAGCAGATTATTATTGCAGAAAATGAATTAGAGAACAATTCAAATTTTTCAAACCATACCTGAGATGAGACAGACTTTTAGCACCTATGTCTTGGCAGCCATGCTGGATTCCTGCGACCAAATATGGCATAAATTTATGGACAGTCCCCTTGTCCACTATAGTCCCTGTGACACCTTGAGCAACCTTCAATTTCTCACTTTCACTGAAAAACAATAAACACGTTGATAATGTGGAAGAAAAATAGTTAAGTTTTTTTCCTTTTTTGTCTAAAATAACAGTATATCATCCTTTTTCGAAAACCAGTCTGAGTCTTTCATCTGTCCAGCACTAATATGTGTAATATATCTAATGCATTATCTACTATCTTCACAGTTTTGACTCAAAACAAGTTAAAACTGACACAAGCAGGTAAATGATATTAATATTCATTTTTTCAAAAAAAAAAAAAAAAAAAAAAAAACTTTTTCCAGGACTGTGGTTACAGTGTCCAAATTCTATTGTGTCTGACCTTGTATAATATCTCTGCATGCTTCCCCGGTGTGATTCCATTGCATCCAGGGAGCCCATGCCTCGATATTTCTTAAGTCGAACTCCATCAGCAAAGAAGTATTCCCCTGGAGCTTCTGAAGTTCCCGCAAGCAGTGATCCCATCATAACTGAAATAAAGAAGTTAGAACATTTTCTTTAAACTATGATATTCAACACATAAAGTAAAATATTTTCCATTATAGTTTTAATTCCTTGCAAAAACTTTCATCAGAAAGGAAATATTTGCTCCTGGGCATGTACCACCAGCTGGACTTGACACACACAAAAAAGGGCTAATAATAACACACATAAATAGCTCAAAAGAACTACCATAAAATGATCTCAATTTTGACATATAATGCTTGGCTCATCTTGTTTTCGTTATTATTGTTTCAATTAATTCCAGGAAAGTGTACGGCAACAGTGACGGCAGACACAGGTGATCACGGCTATTCATGTCTGGATACACAGTGTCTGTCCATAAAAAATGGTAATCTAACATTTTTATGTTCCACATAGAATACCAATTTAACTTAAGTTTGTTCAGTATTATGTGTATTAAGACAAGCTTACCTGTAGATGCTCCTAAAGCTAAAGCCTTTAGAATATGGCCCACAGACTGTATTCCACCATCTGCTATCACTGGAATGCCAAACCTTCGTGCATACTCTGCAACCTTGTAAACAGCAGTACCTTGGGGACGGCCCACAGCCATCACTGAAATAGTCAGGGTTAATGCATTCCCTGGATCATAATATATATTTGGAATTTAAAACACCTAAATGGCTTATTTTGTTTCACAGCCTCAAGATGAATTAATTGAAAGAAACATATTGTTTACTGTCAAAACTTAAGCTGACATTGAAGCATCTGTAGGATATATACCTTCTTGCGTGATACATATGGAGCCGCTTCCCATTCCAACTCTGAGAGCATCAACACCAGCATCAATCAAGTTCTTGGCCTGGGCTGCTGTCACAACTAGAAACACCACAGTTTAATGAGTATGTATTAAGTAATGTGGAAATTTCATTAATACTGAAAAAGCAAGTCATCTTTTCCTTTACAGTGGCATACAATCTGAGGGAGGGTGCTATCATAGTTGTTAAGATGATATAAGAGTGGTGTCTAAAATTGTTTATCTTAAATAATCATCACCATTAGATGTGTATATCATTCATCAAAATGCGATTTTAACTACGTTTTTTGTGCGTTCTTCGCATTCAGTTTTATGCTCTGCTGTCTTCGAAAATGCACGCACCTTTCACTACAAATACTATTAGGGTTTCCTAACCAGCATGGCCATTGCATCATTTGACGTTGTGTAAGTGCAAGGTTTCCAAATGTTAAACGTCTTATTTACCTCTGTTGAAATGCCACTGCCCTCTCTATTATGTTCCTACTTTTATTCATGCTAGTTTTGTGTCATACTTCCTTCTGCTTTTTATCCCTCTTATGTGCTAAAAAGTTTTTCTTTGCATCTTCCGATGCAGTGACTTGTTAAATTGGGACAGTCACGTGGTACGCCTGCTAACTCCACCTTCACCGCTGGAAAGTAGGTTGAGCAGTTTTCCCACACTTCTGTTCCATGACAAACAAAAATCACACCACCATACTTAATCTTACTATCATTTCACACAATATAAACCAAACTGTTTTATCTTAAAACCAGAGTGTCAGCAAGGTGTACCTGCCTCCTGGCTCTGTACAAACAGCTGTGTTAGACACCTCATTTTGACCAAGCAGATGCATTTTTAGATCAACATTAAATAGAAATCATCAGAGGTAGTCTAAAATGAGGCTGTGGGCAGTGTGATATCATTAATTTATAGAAAATGTGCTAGAATCCCTATGAGGTTATCCAGCTATCAGTGTGAATCTCAATGCACAGGAAATGTCCCCAAAGAGAGTAATACAAAAGTGACACACAATGCATGTTGAATTAACACTGTTGTGCAAAAGACTAACCTGACAGAAGTTAAACAATGAGAATATCCATGGATAAACTGAACCTGAATTTCTAAGAAATAAAGCTCCCAGTATATTCAACATAACACAAACAAACAAAAAAATAGTTCCTGAAAATCAGCAGAAACAATTTCTACCAAAATTTACATAAATTCAGTCTTCGACGTTAAGCGGTGGACCGTGGACCGAGTCCACTAAATTTTCCGTCGGTCCAGTAAATATTGAAATTTAAGTGGACCGACGGTCCAGCTAAAATATTGAGAGATGCATGGGTTGCGTTGAGCAAAATTTAGAGCACATAAAATCAAATAAAAATTGTGTTATCTTTGCGAATATATAGTCTAAAAGGTTGTGATAACGCGAGCCATAACCAAAATAAAATGAGTGTGGCAGATGAGCCCAAACACAATGGTTGTGCGCAATGTGAGCTTTGAGAATTCTGATTGGTCAATTATATTGGGTCATCCAATCACGGTCTTGAAAGTGTGAACCACGAGGTTTTACGAAATGGCGTTCCTGAAGCATTTTGCGAAACCCGGAGTAAAAAGAAAAGTGTTAGATCTACAAAGTCAAGAGTACGAACGAAAAAGGATAAGGAAGTTTCAAAGTTCGTGGCAGCACAGTTTTTCCTGGCTTGTGTATGACACCGAGGCTAACACCATGCATTGTAAAATCTGCCGAAGTCTGAAAAATGATTCTGGTGGGGATTCCCCCCTTATCGCGGGAACGTCAAATTTTAAGATAGATGTTGTTAGGCTACATGCAGCATGTAAACAACACCAGCGGAATTCTGAACTTATCGCAGCAAAATCTACGCCCATTTCCCAGAGTGTAGCGGCAGACTGCCTGGGGAAACTGAAGAGGGCTGAATATACCAGGCTGGTATCCAAGTTCCGATCGGCACACGCCATAGCCAAGCACCATCTGAGTTTCAATTTGTTTAAGACATTTTGTAAACTGGACACGGCCAAAGGCCTTGGTGTTGGCACTTCTCACACCACTGACAAGTCCGCTGCACAATTTGTGTCTGCTATCGCAAATGTGGAAAGGAGAAGGGTAATTCAGAAGATTGAATCATGCAAATTTTTGAGCTTAACTATGGATGTGATATTCTGGGGGGTTTGTCACTTTATGTGTTTTTTTACTTAAATTAAATCAAGACATTGCTGTTATAATAAAATGTTATTGCTGTGTGAATACTAATGAAATGTTTTCAAATAAAATTATCAAAATTTAATAGTCACTGTTTATTAAGTAAGGTTATATATTATTTCTTTTTTTATTCTGTATTATTATCATTTATTTATTTATTTATTTATTTATAATTAAATTATTGCCAATTTCATTTACTATAAACATCTCATCTTTTTTTAGAATAAATAAATAAATTTGGTACAAAAACATCAGCCTTATTTATTATTTTCTTTTAAAACAAAAATTATTAGAATTGGTCCAGTAAAAGTTGGTTCGGTCCAGTAGGAATTGCAGTCTTGGTGGACCAAATGTCCACTAATTAAAAAATTTATTCGTGAAGACTGTTGGACAGTATTCCACAGAAACACTACACTTGTTGTATTCTGCACGAACAAAATGGTATTTCACATCAATATGCTTGGATCTTTGATGTTTCACAGAATTCTTAATCAAAGCTATAGCACCTTGGTTATCCTCATAAATTGTTACAGGACTAACTCCACAAAATGTGCTATTTCCAATCCCCTTAATCAACTGACTTAGATACAGACTCTCTTGTACTGCACTGGCTAGAGCCATGTACTCAGCTTCACAAGTTGAGAGTGCTACAGTAGGCTGTTTCCTAGCTTTCCACGAAATAAGTGGTCCATCTTGACTTAATGAAAAACAATACCCTGTATAACTACATCTATCTTCTTGTGAAGATGCCCAATCAGCATCACTGTAACCAAATAAACATAAGTTTTCTTCAGATCTCCTGAAGCTTAACTTGTAATCTACAGTCGCCTTAATGTACCTAAAAACATGTTTGACTGCAATCCACTGATCACTTGTTGGATTCACTAAATACTGAGAAAGCTTCGTAACTATCCAGCATAAGTCTGGTCTAGTGCACAGCATTGCATACATAATGCTACCTATAGCTTCTCTGTACTTCTTACTATCAACAGTATCACCTGTCCCAACAAAATCTAGTTTTTGCTCGCTAGGAGTGCTTCTCCCTTTGCATTCGGTCATTTCAAATTTCTCAAGTACTTTGGTTAAATACCTTTTCTGGCTCATGATAATCTGACCATCAATCTGCTCAAAATCAATTCCTAGAAAGTAACTTAATTTTCCCATATCTTTCATTTGGAATCTTGCACTGAGTAATTCCTTGATCTCATGAATAACTGATACATTGTTTCCAGCTATCAATACATCATCAACCCAAATAAGCAAAATAACAACATTTTCACCATCACCTTTGGTAAAAATACATGGATCAACCTCATTCTGGATAAACCCATTCTCTATCAAATAACTACTCAAAATTGTGTTCCAGTTCCTACTGGACTGTTTCAAACCGTAGAGAGATTTGTTCAGTTTCCACACTAACTTTTCACCTTTGTCATTCGCATGTTCAGTAAAACCTTCTGCTGGCTCTACATATATTTCACAATCAATTGGAGCATTTAAGTAAGCTGTTTTCACATCCATCTGATGCAACTCTAAATTACACTGTGTAGCTACTTGCATCAATACACGTATAGATGTGAGATAAGGAGTTGGAGCAAAAGTTTCATGGTAATCTGTGCCCTCTCTCTGTGTAAAACCTTTTGCTACATACCTGGCCTTATGCTTTAATGTACCATCACTATTCTCTTTCAAAGCATATACCCAACGTCCATCTATGATCTTTCTATTTTCTGGCAATGTAACTACACTGAAAACTTCATTTTCTCTGAAAGAATTCATTTCTTCATCCATGGCACGCTGCCATTTACTGGCATCATCAGATCTAACAGCTTCATCATATGTCTGAGGACACTCTAATATCATCCTATAACAATAGTCCACAGTAATGTAAGATTGGTCTTCATTACCATCACCTAACACATAATCATTAAAGTGTTTTGGCATTGAATGCTCCCGTGCTGGGTAACGCCTCTCAGGCTCAGTACCCTGTGGAATATCCCCCACTGAATTCTCAATACCCCCACTCTCTATCTGTGGCTTAACTTCCTGCGTAACCTCTGATTTGACATTCCCAGTACATCTCACTTCTATCTGAGACTTCGACTCCTGCTTGATATTTTCACTACCTCCCACTTCTATCTGAGGCTTAAACTCTTTAACCCAAATTATGACAAGACATAACATCCATTTAATGTTAACTGTAGATCACCTTTATATCAGGCTTAACTGGTGGTGTCTGATCATGGCACTCTAAATGATCATTAGTGCACTTCGAAATTTCACCTGTAAATTTCACACACCTACTCTTTTTGACTACACCTGTCTCAGGAAAATAGACAAGATATGAAGAGCTTCTTTTATCGTGCCCAACAAAAATTCCTTTCTTGCACCTGGGATCTAATTTGCCTTTGTGTTGTTCATAACTATAACAAGTTGAACCGAACACATGCATACGTTTTGCACTGGGTCTAACACCCGTCACTGCCTCAAAAGGCGTCATTTCAATGCGGTTGTTGTAACATCTATTCCTAATATGTGCAGCAGCCATCACCGCATACACCCACATTACCTTGGGTAATTCTGCCTCAATCAGAANTGTTGTGCAAAAGACTAACCTGACAGAAGTTAAACAATGAGAATATCCATGGATAAACTGAACCTGGATTTCTAGGAAATAAAGCTCCCAGTATATTCAACATAACACAAACAAACAAAAAAAATAGTTCCTGAAAATCAGCAGAAACAATTTCTACCAAAATTTACATAAATTACCAGAATAAAAATAAAAAACACTCTGACCAGTCCAGAGAAGTAGTTCAAATACTAAACCTGAGGTCTGAATTGAACATCTCTATGATGACACTGATTTCAAGTTCAAGCTATAGTATATGATTCCTGAGACATTTCACATCCAAATTTGAATTTTTATTTGACGAAGTTGTCTTGCACAATGCCTAAGGCATCTGAAAATGCACTGACAGACCCTTAAACCTCTCAGGGCAAATTGACATTTTGTGGTCTTAAAGAACAAGGAAGAAGTCCATCATTTTTAAGGAGTAGCAGTAAGTGCAGGCTAAAACAGGCTAAAACCAAGGTATCTCCAGCACACATGCAGCTGGTACAAACAATCTATAAACAACCCAAGCACAATTAAACAGGAAACAATAAAATCCTGTGTATCAAAGAATCATACCATTTCCTCCAATGATCTGTAGCTCTGGATAGTTGCCTTTTATGTATCTTATCATGTTGATCTGGAATATGGAGTTGCCCTGTGAAGAATCCTAGAACACAAAGCAAATTTAATGTAATCATTGGAAACCCAAATACTTATTGATGACAGTACCATACCAACATAGTGGCTTTTATGGTTATGTCTTTCTTTAAAAAATATTCATGTTGTACTTTAACTATATATACACATAACATGACGTAAGTAAACATCAACCTGGGCCCAGTTTCATCAACACTGGATAGCGCTATCTTATGGATAATAATGTCCACTGTATAAATATGCTATGCTATGGGCAGTTGTCCTGAAGAAAGCAGTCATTTTTAACCACTGGATAGCAACATCAGAAACAAAAATATTTGTCTAGCATTAAGGAAATATTACTTTAAACACAGGATAGCAGTCCAGAGGCTAACAATTTTATCCAATGGATAATGTTGTCCATAGGATAGCGCTATCCAGTGTTGATGAAACTGGACCCAGGATTTTAAGAGCAATATCCTTTGTAGATCATTGCAGATTGACTTCAAATGTAATATGCCTTCTTCAAACCGTTTCAAATGAACACACATAAAAATGTCAAATCTGATAGAAACAGTTACATTTACACTACTATACAAACCTGTTTCCACATCTTCCTCAGTTTGGGAGATATTTCACATTTAATTTTGAAGCATTCTAACAACATATCCAATCCCACAATCTAACAGGTGTCCTAATTCCATAAGATGAAGGCATAGGTCTTTGTAGTATTTGAAGAAGAGTGATACAGGAGACTAGTTCCCAACAGCCAGGTCTTGAGGGGGCTGAACAGGGCAGTTCCAGACCAATCCAAGGATCCCCCAGTGGTACAATTATTTGTCAAAATGTCAATGTGATAGCCGTGCTTCATTTTATGTTTTGCCCATCATGGTTCAGATTTCACTTGAACATTCTATAAAAAGGTTTTTCATTAAATGTAATTGGAAATCTAGTGGACTTTAAACAAAATAATTTCTGATGAAAATGAATCCACTAACCAGCACAACTACGTCAACTCCAGCCTGGACAAGGAGGTCCAGTCGTGTCCTGTCCTCTTCATGAGTACTGATAGCTGCACCAACCAACAACTGCTTTCTGGGGAAAGACAAAAAAGAAAAAAATGTGGTCTTCATAACAGATTACTTTTATTGAAATTCAATTTTGGTTACAATATGATATTAAAACTCTGTATGATGTGTAACTACAACCAAGGTTATGGTGACGGAATGACATGGTTATGCCAAAATTAGTGATTTCTGACTTAATATGCTTAACATATTCACCTTACTTCTATAATAAAAAAAAAGAAAACTGCACATTATCTATAGTTGAAAATATTACCGTCTTATCAAATAAATCTATCAATGTTTTATGGCAGATTATAAAGACTGTTTAACATTATTTTATTGAAAAATTTTATTTTCATCAATGTGGATGGCTCATAGGTTTGTTTGTCTAAATGTCTGAAGATAGTTTAAACCTGATCTGAGGTGTGATCAGGATGTTCAAACAAAGCATCCAGAATTACCTTAGTCAATTATGTACTTTCAAAATGTCCAATTTTGCTCTTATTTACTAAATTTTAGTTGAGCTTTGCTCACTAACTTAGAGTGTAGGCAGCTCCAGTAGAGACTTAGATTTGTGGACTTGCTAAGATAAAATGAGGTAAGCTGCCTTTTATATTATTTGTAAAACAACTTAGTCACACACAGTCTTTGTAACATAGATGACAAAGATTTAAGCCACAAAACTGACTTGAGATTTTTTTTTGAAACAGGGGCCATATCTAAATCTGTTACTCTAAATGTGACCACTGCAATGAGAATCTGCATTTACAAAACATCTGTGCAAACTACTTACTTGTCATCCATGGATGCTACAGGGAATTCTCTCCTCTTTTTTAAATCTGTCCTGGCCATCAGAGCAACCAGTTCACCATTCTCATTTACAATGGGGAGCTTGCCTTGAATGAAATAAATATTCTGTACAAGTGGAAATGTTAACATGAGTACTCAATCTATAATAGTTAATATTATTATTATTATTTATTAAACTTAAGAAATAAACATTACAATGTACAATACAATATCAATTCACTTCTCATTCTCTCTCTCTCTCTCTCTCACAGACACACACACGCACACACACTGCCATAAACTACTGTATATTCAGCATTTTCATGTATGAAAAAAATGCACATATAGATAAGTACAGTATTTTTTCCAGTAAAGAAAGCATTCACTGTCCCTGAAGGACAGATGACCTCCATTTTTTTTCTCAAGTAGTATTTCACCTGAGAAATAATTTTTTTTTCATTGTCTACGAGAATAAAATCAAATACGAACATTGGCTCCCTTTTCTTCCCTAATCCAGTTTTTGATTTGTTTCCACACGTTTTTCATGAAATCACAGTCTACAAACAAATGCTTATTTGTTATTAATTATTATTATTATTATTATTATTAAACTTACCTTTTCTGCTTTCTTGCAGTATTTTGTTGGCCTCTGACAAAGTGACCCCCGCTGTGGCTGTCACCAGGTTCTCTAGGGAGGTCATGACCTGTGGGTGAAAGGTTAAAGGTCACTCATACTGTATGATTAAATAAACCACTCAAATGATTCAAATGCTAGTGTAATTATGAATTAAAAAAAAAAGGTCACGATTTCCTAAAAATTTTCAACTGACATTATGACAGGATGTACATTCTCTTTTTCTTTATAATTTCACACTATAATCATGGTGTTTATTTCCATATTGATGGGGCTAAGAATGAAGGTCACAATGACAATATAAATAAAGGTCTATATACAAATTCTGACTTCTCAAAGACATTTAAAATAAAAAGGTTAAGTTACACAAACAGGTCATAAAAATCATTTTCTTGAAATATCTTTCTTATCCCACTTTCATACCTCTTTAACAGGTCTGTCATACTTTTCTGGGGGGAGGAAGTCAATATCTCTCTGTGTCACCAGTCCTACCAGCCGCCCACCCATTCTGCCGTTTTCTGTAATAGGGAAGCCAGAGAAGCCATATTTTTCCTTCTCTTTCCACACATCAGCCACTGTGTTGTCTGGGCCCATCACTACTGGGTCTACTATAAATCCCTGCTTGTATTTCTGAAATGTGACCAAATCATGGAATCAATTCTGCAGGTTTCACCATTCAACTGGGCACAAATTTTCAGTAAATTGATTGCTCAAAATATATAACACTAAAAAATATATAGCACAATTACAGTCATTTGACATCAGCATGTGTACTTTCATGTATGTCTGACCCAAAAAAATATAATAATCAACAGACTTTGAACATTTGACAATCCTCAAATTTATCATAAAGAATCTATTTTAACGTGGCCTATATTTTCTAATCAAAATTAGACATCTAATATTGCTCAAACACAGACAAAAATAAAAATCATTAAAAGCAACATTTTCCAGGTATGATGGGGGTGAAAAATCTAAATAATCTTATCAATTTTACCTAAAAAATGTTTAATAATAATAATAATAATAATAATAATAATAATAATGCTCACTGGCAACTTCAAAAGGTTGATTGTACAACTAGTCATATAAATGAATTCAAGTTGTTAAATGTATTAAATAAAATGAAAATTGACTTGTTGAAATGAATTAAAATAAGAATAATGAGGATATCAAGGAGTCTTACTTTAAAATCATACGAAAATTCCATTAATTTTCAAAAGCATGCAGTGCCCATGGTAGGAACATCTTTGAAGATCTAAAATTTTATTCTCAATTTTGGGCCAGTATTGTTTTAAAGAGTACAACAGGAAAGTTAATCTATAACAACACAGATAGGAAAAGTTTCAAACAAGGTTGAGAAACTGATAGACGCAGTCCCAAAGAAGTATGCTTCACTGTTCCTACTTATCACTTATGACAAGAAAAAGGACGCTTTGTGTCCATTCATTATTTCACTTCTGTAACAGTATCAACCAAAAGTTATAAAAAGCATGTTCCCATTTTACTTACCTTCACTAGTCTAACTTCATTTGCCTGAAATTCTGGAGTGCAATTGTGGTGAATGATTCCTACGCCTCCAGTAAGCTACAAAGGAAATAACCCAATAAAACTGCAATGACAACACACTACACATCATACACTACAGTATCTGTTATTGTGGACATTCAGACCTTCGAACTGGAACAAGATCTGTGCTAAAAACTGAAACCACTGTTTTCTGATTATTTGTATTAAAAATTTAAAATATTAAAATGAATGCAGCTTGAACCCCATATTTTAACAGAACATCTACTAGTATATCAATTTATAAGTGGCTAATCCAGCTGATTTTAACATTCTTTTTTAAGAAAAAAACACATCTTCATTGCTTTAATTCTATTCATAGTCAATTTTTGTCCAGGTCTCACAACCGTGTCAGTGATGGTATATGTCAGCTGAGAACTTTTTAAATCCATTCTTGTTAAACTTCAGGTAACAAGTCTGTGAAGGTGCCTTTTAACTATTTTTTTTTTCTTTTAATCTCACTTTCACTTTTTGATCAGATGTAACAAAGTTACACACGTCAGATAATTGAAAATTTTAAGGGCTGTGTTCAGAATAGAAGTTACTTTACTAGCAGGAACGATCTATCTCAGCAGAGATTCTCACTAAGGCATAGCTTTATTGTCTGGTATGTCGCCTTACAAAACAACATGATGTACCACAAAGTATTCCCGCCTTTCTCCAAGTGCTTTAGAGAGGGCGTGCTACACAATAAAGCTGATTACAGTGACTGGGTCTTGGTGATATCCCACAGGATAGATCGATCCTGCTAGTATGATAACTTATATTCTGAAAAAAGCCAAAGATACTACAGGGTTAGACAAAAACTCCCACATTATTGCCTTAAAATACATGTTTTGATGTCCACTGACTTGATTACTTTTCATTTACACAATGTCATTTTACTGCTGACATGACAATTATGATTTGGGGGTAAAAATGCAGAACTGGTTTCTTAAATATCTCCTTTATCTGAGCACCCACAGGCAAAAATGCAAATGTAATGACACTACTGAGTGCCTTTAAATCCATGCCAGCCATTATACTTATACTCTGAAGTTCTAAATAATCAAGTAAGTAAGAACTTCAAGTAAGCCTTAGTTCATATTTCATTATTAAAAAGCAAAATAATGCCTTGTTCAATAAAAAACAATTCATCTGTAATTAGGAGTACCAATCTCCCTCAGAAAAACATTTAAACCTTAATGAGGGCACAGGATTGTAGATTGTACCCTTCTCCACTCCCATGCCAATATTTTGGTAAAATCTTGCATAGGTAAGAAGTTATATCTTATGCCGAGTTCTATCTCACCTCAAGATAGAAACCTGTTTATTGGTGATAAATGATCCAAGTTCCTGTTTTTGTTTATAATAGCCACTTACTTAAACTGTTAATAATACATGCTATTAGTGGTATTAACAGATAACCTTTCTTATCACAGTAATTTGAAACCTTGGGAGTGAAACACTTTAAATTATAAGAAATAATTAGCATTTGATAATTTGATCACAACTACCTGCTGGCTTTCTTGCATATGCAGGAAAAAAAGACCACAATACCAATCTGTCACACAGAGTATTTTGTGCTAACAATCCCTCTTTATGTCTTAAACCATAGCTTATGATATGAGCTCAATGCAACTTACTGCCATAGCAATGGCCATCCTGGCCTCAGTGACAGTGTCCATAGGAGAAGACACTAGGGGGGTCTTCAGGGTGATCTTCCGGGTCAAGGCAGATGTCAAATCCTGAAATAGTAGCAGCACTCTGAATTTCTTGTCATTTAAAGAATTAAATACTTATTCTTTTTAAAAAGTACACTTCTCATTTTTCACACTTAAATTAAATTAAAGTTTCAAATGAAAAATAAATAAATAGATAATAATAATAATAATAATAATAATAATAATAATAATAATAATAATAATAATAATAATAATAATAATAACACAAGGCAGTGAAGCTGTCAAATGTACAGACAAAAAGCTTCTGCCATTACAATTACTCATTGAATTTATTAAATTTGATTAAATTTTCGGGGGGGGGGGGGGGGGGCACAATTCAAGGGCCAAATTTTGTTAAATTTAAATCCAAATGTCACCAGAATGCACCAAATGGCCCCTAAAAATACAAATTTTCTTGGGGGAGGACCCCCAAACCCCCACCCACAGAAGCGGGGCATATCCCCCATCCCAGTCCCTCCCCCTCTGGCTACGTCTCCGTCCATTGGACCTCATTGCTTCTATACTCCCAGATTTTCTAATTACACTCCCAGTCAGTCCATTCCTGGCTTATTCTCCGATGTGCAGATATATATATTTTTCTTTTTTAATGCTAGTGACACCACCTAGGGTGTCAAAAGTTACAAAAATTAAACCAGCCAATAAAACAAATAAATAAATAAATAAATAAATAAATAAATAAATAAATAAATAAATAAATAATTGTCAACAAAACTCACCACATCATCTGAAGTGAAGTCTATGAAGCCTGGCAGAATGATAAAATCACTGAAAAGATAAAACAACTAGACAGCAAAGTCAACAGATACCAAACAACAAAAGATACTAAAACAATACTGACTAAAATTATGCAAAATAATATATGCTAAGTTCTAAACAGATTCAATTTCATCATCAACAACATTCTTAAAATCTTATGAAAAAATTTCCAGTTCAGCAACAGGCATGATTCGTCTAAAAGAAGTAAATTTTTTCACTTTTCACAAGCTCTTTTGGTTTTCTGACTGATCAACAATACACACTACTATGCCAGCTGCTTTCATAATTTTAATTTCTGTCCACTGAACACAACAGTTCATTTAACACTGATAATAATCTGTAGGAATAAACCATGAACAAACTTTCATTAAACTTGCATAATTGCTCAACATTAAAAATCAACAAATATGACTAAATTATTAAGTAAATTAAAACAAATGATTTTGCGGTTATTTTCATTAGGGTGGACAACAGATGTGTTGGCTTTTGAATGCTGTTAATGGCTGATTGCTGTCCTATCATGGTTAACTTTTCTTATGTGAACAGACTACATACCCCCTACTGCAGTCCAGACAAATATGGGTCTATAGCAGTTAACACTAAATCATGGTCAAGACTGTTAAAGGGATAGTAACTCTTCGTTTTGGCCAAGAAATGAATTTTCCTGGAGGAAACAACAATTTTCCCATACTTACCAATGGTTAATGAATCTATTTTTACATTCAAAGTAAGTCCCTGTTTTTTTTCTGAAAAGCTTGGAGATTATAACAGAGTATAGCCATCAATGGAGGTCATGTGGTCTGAAGACGAGCTCAGATATCAGAATAATAGCTATAACTGCAGTTTTTGTGGTAAAACAGAATATATTATATTTCAATGAGTTGTTCACAATGTTTTTATTGTGAAATATAGATTTCATACAAAGAGTTATTATCCCTTTAATATTTTGCTGGTTAATTACAGTGTCATGTTTTCTTCTTTCTCTTGGAAATTATATATATGTATGCATGGTAAGTTTTTTGTGTTGATAAGAAAGAAAGAAATTATTTAACATGTTTTTGTAAAAGACAATGAATCTGGCATAACTTTCCATTCATTATGCAGATGCAGCACACTACTTTTATATTTGAATAAATCATAAATATCACTTAAAAAATAACAAATATATGATTGCACATGATTTTGGATTTTATTTCACCCCCCCCCCCCCTACCCCTCAAAAAATAATCTAGAACATCATCCAAAACATCAATATTAGTTGTACTGAATACAAACGGTAAAAGGAAAAGTGTTTATGTTAAGCCCTAACTAAACACGAGATGGCTAGAACCTCATGCACAAAAGAAAACTGGGTGGTACACTAGGGAGGCCAGGTCAACTTTGAAGCAACATTAATATCAGCCAAACTGGTCAAAATGTCAATAGTGCTCAATGTTTTGTTTTTTTTTCAACCTTAAGGCTTCAGAATCAGTGCCCAAAGGCTGCTTTACAATGAAAATGATTCTAAAAGATGCGCCATCACTAAAAACAAAAATGGTTTCTAATATATCTGTTGCTACGGAAACTGTCACTATGAAAGTTGTTGCTATGGTAACAGTTTGAATTATTTTTTACACATTTTCATGAATTTTTAAACTGAATATGAAGTGGGAAACAATCTTGGTGTTCAATATATGAATTTAAGTTGAATAGTAAACAAATACAATGTTACTGTTGCCATTGTAACCAATATTATTACTGTACGATTTTAAGGTTTAACTAGTATAAAATGCCAGAATACACGATGAAAATAAGTAATATCTGATTTTGGTAAGTTATCATTTTGCCAAATAAATTTGAATTGATATTGGACATCACAACAGCTAAGTAATACAAAACCAGTGAGATTTTTTGGAGAGACTGCCATAACAAAATGGCAGTTTTAGGAATTTCCATTTCTTTTTTTTGTTAAGAAAAAAAAAATAGAGGATCACCGCCTCCTGATATTGTACCACCAGCTGGAGTCAGCATGGAAAACAAAAAAAAAAAGGGACAGCACCTACATTATTGTGCTTGATGCAACTAGGGACAACACTGGGCATATCTCTGCCAGTTTTCGAAATATAAGGGATAGAAAATTTGCAAAGTTCAGTTCATGGTGAAAATTACGTCAAAGGTCAATTTACCGAACATAGTTAGATTGCCAGTATATGACTTCCTATTCAAGTTCAATAGTAACTATGGACGTGTCTTTGCCAATTTTGGAGATATAAAGATCAGAAAACTTGCAAAGTGCAGTTCATGGTGAAAAGTAGGTCAAAGGTCAATTTCAAGGTCACATTCAGATTACCAGTATACGACTTCCTNGGGCATATCTCTGCTAATTTTGGAGTAATTCACATTTTATTTATACCACTGAATATTGCGACATTGCACTTTTTTTATCTTTTGTTTGTTTTTTTTTAAAACCGTATCGAAACCAAAAAAGTGGACACCACCTCCAGTATTGTGCTTGACAAGTTCTACAAAATGCAAAAATTATAAGGTTTCTAGCATTTACAATTACAGAATTAGAGAGAGTTTTCAGTTTCGGTACATCTAATGGCTGCTTCTCCCATGAAAAAGCACCGATTGACCCCAAACTCCCAAAGATGAAAGGAGTCCATGACTGTTACCCCTCGCCATAATATGAAGGCTTAGGTCTGTGTAGTTTCTGAAAATTGGTAAAAATATTTTTTTTGTAGAAAATTCCCATTTTTAGGAAATTTTGGCCTGTTTGACCTTGAAATAAAGGTTGAAAGTCAAATCTAAGGGCATATTTGGAATCTCAACATATGACTTTCGGTCAGACTTCTGCAGTAATTTTTCCTATTATTCCTTCAGTTTGGGAGATATTTAGCATTGAATTTTCAAAAATTTTGACAAGGGTGCATTTCAATGAATGTCACACCCAGGCCAATGCACGGATTGAGAGAAAAATACCAGGGGGTTCAAGTTGATATTATATGTGACCTAATTCCAAGAGAAGGGGACACAGGTCCTTGTGGTCTAGGAGAAGCAGTAACGGCGACTTGTATCCCACAACACCCTGTGAAGCCAAGGGCGCTGGCAAGGTCAACGGAGCCGGCCGAGTCGTATGAGACGGGTCGGGACTTAAACTATGAGTACCATGGTCTGCTTGACAGCAATCAAGAGAGTTAATTGCTCTGACCTTAATTACTTGCTCTTCTGTGACAGATAAAAATAGCCCCCTATAAATAGCTTGTTGCTACAGAGTGAGGTTAACTGAGGAACCCCCTGTAGTAGTTGTAGAGGTAATACTGGTGCAGTAAATAATTTTATAAGAAGTACTTAAGTAAACAAATGGAAGAGTCAATGCATCACTGATAATGATATTATGAAATCAAACTGATGTTGTACCATGACCGTACGTAGAACATCGAAGCTGCTCTTTGTAGTCCTACTACCCGCGAACACCTACCTTTAGCATATCATAACTGCAGTAGACGTTTTACCAGGAGTCCGAAAGAAGTACTCTGAAGTGCCGAAAAATAGTGCTGGCACGATTATTTTTTTCCGGAAATTTTCCACCTGACACTATATTATTACCCGGCACGGG
Source organism: Lingula anatina (assembly GCF_001039355.2). The sequence continues at coordinate 320,648 of NW_019775047.1, read as the reverse complement.
TCTATTAAATGGAGAAATGATACATTGTTACACATGTTGTTAGAAAGCCCATTCAATGTACTTTTTAAATATATTTTCATATTTATCACTGGGCCCAAATCTTGGAAGTTATGATGGAAAACAAACAGCGAGACGTTTTTTCCTGTTTTGGACCATGTGAGTGGTATGACCTGACATCCCTAGGTACACAGTTAACTGTTCATGTTTCATTTAAAGTTGCCTTACATATATTAAACTATTATGATTAACATTAGAATATAAAAGAGTAATATTGAAAAATAAATGAAAATGCCTCTGAAGATAATCTGAAAGTTAATACATTGGCTGAATATATAAGGAAGAAGGGGGGGGGGGGTAACCATAAAAAAAAACCCAAAAAAATCTGACATGCTAGTGAAAAACTTACTAGTACTAGTAAGTCATTGTTTGAATACATAGCATAAATTTTGCTGACCATGTAAAAGATTCAAATCAAAGGTTGGTCCTTTAAATTTTCACTTTCAGCCTTTCCCAGACTGTACAAAACCTTGTCTATAAGTGGTGGTACTGATAGTATTTGGGCATATTATATATGTCCCAACAGAGGTCAATCAGTTCCCAGTGAAGGAGTTACTGAGTGGCATGCAGTGTAAAGATGGAAAAAGATTTTCTGATACTCTTAGGACGCTTTTTATGCAAGTTTTAGTAAGCAACCTGGGTCACCTATTATCGTCTATAGTGCTCCATAATAGTAAATAGACGTACATATACCTACGATCAACAACTTTGTCCGTGTCGTGTCCTTAGTGCGGTGAATACCAATTAGTTTACCCTGTAAGCTTTAATTGAAGACATGGATTGGTTAAATTCTAAAATTTCTTCTCTGAGTTTAAAGAGAAGACTTTTGGTATTCATCAAAAATTATGAGGTTACTAAGTACACCAAACTAGGATAGGTCAGGCATAAACAGCGTGGTAGAAATGGATTTTATAACTTACTTGTAAGTAAGCCCCTCCCCGTTCGCAAAAAGCTGAGCCCCAGTAAGCCCATCGTCGGGGACATATCCTGTCCCTCCGGTAATCAAATAATCAGCCATACTGAAGAGAAAAAAATGTTCAAATAAAATATCACAAAGAACACCTGTCTGCGATCACGCTTTTGTTGTTTTCCAACATGGCGGCCAGCCTCATGGTGAAATGAGGTCAGTATGACTCACCTGCAGGGGATTCCCCGCCTAATATAGACCTACTATCAAATTCCATTTACAACCTTTTTCTCGGGAGGTTTAAAGTAAGGAAGGATTAATTTGATTTGTCTCAAGTTATCCAGACCATTCAAACTGAGTGAAAACGGCTTCCAATATGATAGAGAAAGAGAGAGAGAGACGTGACACTTTCTTCGTTGAAAAACCATAATTATTTCATGTTAGGTGTCAACACACACGCCTCGCTCTCCAGTATAACGTAACTTCTTAAGGGCGTACCGAACGCAACCTCTTCTGACAGGCCTTACTAAAGGAATGTAGGATCTAAACTTCAGTGACGGTTCTACTTTATCCATTAGCATGAATTAAGACAAATGCAGAGAAGGCATACATGTATAAGATAGTATAAGATAGCAGAAAACTAATTATCACATTTGCCTACCTTGCAGCAGAAATTCCCAGTTTTTGCATGCTTGTCACCCTCCGTGTCTCTGCTGTCGTGAAGCCTGAGCTATGAGTCGTAACCGGAAGGGGCTGTTGTGCACTGTAGGCATAGCAACTGAAGTGCTTGAGTGTGTCTTCTACCTGACCACTGGAGGGACAGGTAGCGCCGAAGTTACCTTGAACAGGTGTTTCTGACGGAGAAGGAGAGACGGCATGTTCAAACATATGCCCCTTAGGATTAGGTATCTGGTCGGATTCTGAATCTCCAGCTCTTTCTGACATGGTATGATCAGTGGATGTCTTGTGTGTTATAGACCTACAGCTGATGGATCGGATTCGTCACTCGCATTCAGATCCTCTGAGTATCAGAAAACAGAAAAGAACAGAAAAAAATCCAGTGCACAACCTATGAAATGTGACAGGAATGGTAGTTCTAGGAATGGTGTACAAGTGCATGTATATGGTTTGAATGTCTGCACAAAGTAACGGGGTGCGGACAACGGTTCCTAGCGGACTACCACTCCTCTCACGCCGGCATTGGTACATGTAGGCCCTACAACACTGTTTATTCAAATACTCCTATAGCGGTTAGACAGGGTCGTTAACAATAAGACTTTAAAAAAAATGCTTTATTTAATTTAGAGAAAACCCATATTTACCAGATTTCTCGTCACCCATTTGGGAGGGAGGAAAAAATAACACCGTTATTAAAAAAACTATCTTGATTGGATTGTTTTCATTAGATGTTTGAGTATTAATTGAGTAGGCTTACTGCTCGGACAAACTCACCATTCCCCCGTACTAATTCTTTTAAACCCAAAAATCTATTTGGGCAATCTGACATTAATTGACTTTTGATGTGCTTGGTGCATTTTCTTATGTCAGTCATCATGTAGTCTATCTACACGGCGCGACCCCAAACAAAGGTTAAGAGCACACTGTTGAATATGGAAGTCTATATTCGTGTTATAACTGATACTAAAAATATAACGATAGAAACATAATAACGCTGCGCTGGCATGTATTTTGACAGCTGACATTAGTGATTCAATATGAAAGCTATTATCTATGGGATTATTTGATACTATACATACTGAATGATTTGTTTTGCCATGAAAATTACTGTTAAAATCCCACCTTTAGGCCAAGCAAGTCAGTTGTTGCGCGTCATGTTAAGAACCCTGTCTGCGGTACGAGTATATTTCCCCTCGTCTGGCACAGATAAAAATAACGTTTTGGCAAGTAATTTGCTAAACAAACATGTGTCCATATGACACATCTGCAGTGAACTTATATGGCCCAGTAAATCCGATTTGCAGGACCGATTCAACAAGAGTACAGCAAACAATTTGAATGTATGACAGAGCTTTTGCTACACATATTTCCGAGAACTACATGTACTGTCACCAAGTGGAAGGATAATAGTAGATATACTGCTTTCACTGTGCCTCGTCAGTCTCACCTGTACACTACTACATCAGTGTGTGATACACATGCATTCTTACTCTCCGCAGGTCACTGTCGGTCTGCTTCTAAAGACAGAGCAATCGACAGTCTTTGGCCAGGCAGTCTTATTACAAAACTGAATACGTCAACAGACACAGGTCAAAGAATGCCTGTCGTGCATCCTTTAACTAGATAACCATAACACGCATGCGCCGACTAGCTGCATCCTTTCCAGCTATAATTTACCGCAGACACATAATAGGCTATAAGATGACTGTCTCTCGTAGCTGAATACCACACGGAGCCATGGAGACAGGAAATCGAAATAAGAAAATCACAGTGCCTGTTCACTATCTATCACTGTTCTGTTGTTGCAGTAATTTAGAAACTACACCTGATTTTATTTTTTCAGGTAAGCCTTATATTTGCAATAATAATAATAATAATACAGGTAAAAAGGTGGGACCGTTTTTACCAGTATTTTGGCCAGCGTAAGAATGATTACGGTAATGATTGAGAAAATGAGTCATGACTGTAAATTAAAGGGAAAACAACTCTCCATCGTAAACAATTCATAGAAATGTAATCTATTTTATTTTATCATCAAAGCGGCGATTATCGCAATTATTCAGAAATCTGCACTTGTCATCGGACCACGTCACCAACTAGATGGCTACCCTCTCGAGTCTGTAATAATGTCTTGAGTTATTTTTCAAAAAACTAAATAAACTTAAAAAATAGGTACTTATTTTGATTGTCGGAACGGATTTATCACCTCCGCCAAGGAGGTTATGTTTTCACCCCTGTTTGTTTGTCCGTCTGTCATCAATATAACTCAAAAAGTTATGGACCGATTTTGATGAAATTTTCAGGAACTGTCAGAAGTGGGCCAAGGAAGAGATGATTAGTTTTTGGTGGTGATCCGGAATACAAAATCAATAATCAATAATAAAAAAAATTAAGTTATGGACCGATTTTGATGAAATTTTTTCATGAACTGTCAGAAGTGGGCCAAGGAACAGATGATAAGTTTTTGGTGGTGATCCGGATCAAAAATCAATCAATAATCAAAAATATCGAAAATTTAGGGGTGAAACGACATTGGATGGAGACCTTGCTGCCTTGGCGGAGGTCTGCGCTCTCTGAGTGCTTTTCTAGTTAACTAGTGGAACGTATGGGAAAATTGTCAAGTCGATATTTGAAGTTCGCAAAGATGACTTGCAAAAACGCTCGCAATGAAAAAGAAAGAAGAAAGCGTACAAAATACCAAGGCCTGCCGGTTATTACCACCACTGAATTACAAGTTTTATGCCCTGGAGTGCCTTACACCTTTAGCGTACTAAAAGCTGCAGGCAAATTACAGCAAATGAGTTTAGTTTAATTAACAGTAAATAGCCAGTAGCAAGACCCAAGACGACTAAAATAAACCAATAATGGAAATGAATCCATCTGATTGATGATTAATCCCTGCATGTTACATGTCAAGGGTTGCAATGCAGGGGGTAACAGCACGCGATTGTCATATTCTTAATGCAATTTTGTCCTAACATACTGTATATGCTGTCACTAAAGTGGGATATGGGGTAGAGCGGTAAGAAAAGATATACATATGAATCCTCGTGATAGGAATCTTCATCTGAACGAACTTTTCAGAGCTGACTTAACTTGATTTTTATCTTTTGATAAAAGAATTTAATCGTCAAATCGATTTCCCCTGAATAAATAATAATTGCCTACTACTCAAGAATCATTGGTCGATCTGTCCCTATATAGTTGTATTTGATGTTGTATATAATTTCAATTGAAATGATTTATTCTAAATGATCTGCACTCAGCATCAACGTGAGCGATAAAAAATGTTTGATTCCCTGTCACGATTCTTTGGTCTATCAGGCACTGATGATGATAGCAAAATAATACAAATTCTCAATCCACAGTGTCGTGCAAGTGCATCAGCATTGGCCAAGTATATACAGTCAGTTATGCCTAAGTAGCAAATGCATATTGTACAAAATACTATATCCAGTATTATTATATTGTGTCTTACTATTGTGAACTATATGTATGAAGTAGTTAGCTAATTATATGTATTTTGGTAATTGAATGATCTAAAGTAGTTATACTTATTTAAGCTTATGTGCACAATTTATGTAAAACTGTAGTTTAGAGAGCTTGTAAAATGTAACTGTACACATTTTAATGCTCAATAAATTATTATTATTATTATTATTATAAATGACGGTACATTTCCAATTGCGTCAGGTACTTTTACACGAGGGGGTTTATCATTTTAAGGTCTGGATGGGAAATGTAATTAGATTTCAGGACATGTTAAATATGATTTGGGAAAACTTTGAAACGCGCACAATATACTCTTTACCCCCCCCCCCCCCCCCAAAAAAAAAAAAAAAAAAACAATAATAATAAAAAATAAATAAATAAAAATAAAAAAATTGGGGCGTCAGTAGTATTCGGCTGTAAAAGGCCATTTAATACTAATTTAAGTTAAAGTTTCTATATCCCAAGCCTACATTCATCTGTAACTCTGCAGAGAATGATACCTATAACAAGAAGTGAGTGGGAATTCACACGGTAAAGACATTAATCGTATTCTTATACCAGTATAGGGGTTCACATGAATGACTTACATGGTACCCCCGGTTCTTTTCACTCTTTGGAAAAAAGTAACGAATAGGCCGTCTTAGTATTTGGCAAAAAGAAGACGCAACAAACATTTCCCTCGTGTAAACCTTTATTGATTGTTGTAACACTGTGTAAGCCAAACAATTGTGCACGTATGAATTTTTCCTTTGAAATGGTAGTTTTATTAAAATAGAATTCTTTTTATCAAAATAGAATTCTTGAGTTGTCCCATTGTCTTTACCTTATGGTAACAAAAAGGAAAAAAACACAAATTTAGAAATAAATTTTTCGTCAAAGCACCAAAAAATGAACCGAGAAAAGATATCGCCTATTGATATCAAGCATGTTACGAACATTCCTGCACCGGTAGGTTAGGCCTGTCCGTTATTTATTTGTTTGACAAGATCATCAAGTGTATTGTGTTCAGGCGACGCCGGGGACATCTTCTTGATACGCTCAAGTACAACGTCTCTTGACTGAATCTTCGCCGGTAGTCGATCAAGCTCGTTTTTGCTCCTTTCCGCGGGACCAGCACGCGTGTCGCCAATCACCTCTTTCGCTGGCTGCATATTTGCTGACATGACGTGTTTGTCATCCCTTTCAACTTCAACCCTCCCTTCCTCCATCTCCTGAAACTGGCCGCAGCCGGTCTTTCCAACCCAGCCCTCTACCGTAGCTCTCCTTAAGCTACAACGGTCCACTAGTTTGGCGATGACTTCACATATCGCTAACTGGATGCTGTACCAGTTACTTGGGGCTTGGGCCGCAGCATACGCACAAAGGGCTGTAAACCGGTTTGCCTCTGCCAGCCCACCCTGCGCCATCAGACAATCGGATAAGAGATTCCTAATAACGTCGGAACAAATGGACCATGGATTATTCTGCTGAAAGACGGGCTGATTTGAGAACGACCCCAAAGATCGTCCAGTGCCAGCGGTCCTTTTATCCACCGACGCTGTTGGACCAACGCCGTCGCCGAAACTCCATAGGCTACGCCGGGAAGCTTGGGTTGCACAACTGCAATGGAATGTGTCTCAAGGTTAAAAGACTGAATGTGTTATAACATATATATTAGTTTTACCTCTAATGAATAAACCACCTTGCAATGTAGACAATTTAACTCAGAGTAATACTGCAAGGTAAACATGCTGAACATCACAAAAATATATCAGGTTATACGGCATAATTCGTCATAGCAAAACCTTTTATTGTTATCATTAAACTTAAAATTGCAGTATTGTAAAACAAGGAAAAAGCTAGATAAAAATGTAACGAAAGTAGCTTTTTATTTATATCGAGTTATATCATGTCGGATGGCTACAGCATGTTTAAGTTATAATGAGAATATACTTCCATATAACTTTTTTCAAGTAACTAGCTCGTATATTACCTGGTATCGCACTCACTCAAACTAAATCTATATGCAATAGACCTACGATTGAGTCCTGACTCCATTAAAAGAAATGATACTTCAAATTGGTTTCCATATGCATATGACGCAGTAGCAAAGTTGAGAGAAGACAACACCAAGAATATTTTTCATATAAAAATAATTATTTAATGAGGCGGAGGATCACGCATGACCTGTCTCAGACCCAAAAATTAAGAGCAAATAGAAGTTTCCGTTATTTAAGATATTGTTTTTTAAGAAAAAATCTAAACGGCAACCATCACAGAAGTCGGAGAGCTTGTAAGATGGCCCAAGCTCCTCGGCAGTGTGGCGGGTTTTTAATTTAGCGTCTTCATGTTAAGAAACAGGAAATTCAGTTTGGCACCCCTAACATTTGAATATTCTTACGCATAGTCACCATGCAACAATATTCACACTGAAACTAAATGCCATAAATCTATCCTTTTCTCATAATACTCACCTTGCTTTTTCACCCTCGACATGTACCTGCCAGGATTCTCCAAACGCCTTATGTGCCGGCCAGGGGTCGCTCTCGTCCACGTGAAGCAGTTCCCCGCTTTGAAGCCTCAGTTCATCATTCGGGTCCCTGTTGAAATCACCACACAGACCACAAAGCATCCTCTGATATTCACTAGGGACATCAACGCTGATTCGGTGTTTCCCTGTGTTGTAGGCTCTGACTATAAGACCAAAGGCCGTAACGAGAGCTATGCGACCGTTTTGTTCAAGAAGTGTGAAGTGTCCTCGTCTATGGGGCACCGTCAAGTATACTCGAACACCGTCGACCTGAAAGATACAAAGTACCAGATCACTTCTGAATAGATACACAAACCACTCAGCATTTCCTAATGCCTTCCATTAAGTTTATTTTACACTTAAAAGGTAAAGGGAATTTGCCCTGAACCATTATTTACTGTGCTTGGGCCTGAGTCGTTTGAAAAAAAAAAGTGAGTGGGGACGGGGAGGGGGGAGGCGACTTAGTTCCCCTATCCCCGGGCTACTAAGCGATTACTATAGATTTTGATGCTGCTCTTCTTCTCTCTTTTTCTCTAAAATAAATAAAAATACAGTTTTTGATTTTTTGTACCCTCAATGATGAGTGTAATACACTTATATTGTTTAAATTCACTTAGATTTGGACACGAGTCTCGAATGCCAATCTGGAGAAATTAGATACACACACACACACTGTAAACACACACGCGTGGGCGCACGCGCATACACACAGAGAGAGAGAGAGAGAGAGAGAGAGAGGGAGAGAATGGCAGATCCAAACATGGAATGGAATATTTTTGTCCCTTGCCCCTGGGTTCCAATGGCCAGTGTGGATGTTTTTATGCGTGTGTGTGCACATGTGTGTTGGTGCGCGCACGCGAGCGTGTGATAATAAGTGGTAATATTCAATTTAGGAAAATGATTCAAAGCCACCAAATCCTCTGACTAAATATGAACTTACATCAGCATAGTCTACTCCTTGTAACGTATACATATCAACTGTAGTCTCTACACCGTTGATATTAAACGTCGTAGACACCTTTTTAGTGAACGTGACGTCATTGTTTGTAGTAGGATGGGCATTGGTCACCAGGACCTCAAATTGTGGGAGGTCATCCTGACTATAGTAACAGGTTCCCGTTAATAAATAAGTGCAGTCTCCATGAAATTTCAATGTGTATCCGTCGTAGGTTTGATATATTGGATCCCCACGTGCTGTGCAGCGACCCCAATCTGAAAAAAAAGAACGTGTTAGAAATACAGGGTTACTGCTTAATATTATGTACGAGAGCTCAGACCTCCGCCAAGGCGGCGATTTTTGATTATTATTGGTTATTGATTGATTATTGATCCGGATCACCACCAAAAACTATTCATCTGTTCATTGGCCCACTTCTGACAGTTCTCAAAAGTTGCATCAAAATCGGTCCATAACTTTTTGAGTTATGTTGATGACAGACAGACAGACAGACAGACAGACAAACAAACAAACAGGGGTGAAAACATAACCTCCTTGGTTATGTCACAGAGTATCATATGGAGCAGACATACTAGTAATACATGTAAAGGCAAAATCGTTGATAAATCAGGTCAAAATGATGACAAATTATATCTAAACAGAAATCTGCTACCAATAAAGATTATAGATGCAGTGAAGGTGTAACAACAAGATGCGGTAAAGATGTACTGTAACAGTTTAAGGATAGGTGTTAGGAATGTACATGGGCTTAGAAAAAAGATAAGGAACTTGTAAACAAATAAATATAATATAGGTTTAGCAGAATCTTAGAGCTCAGTAAATTTAAATCAACCATTACATTACCAGACAGTCAATATGCACACTTTCATCAAGTGAGAAACCGTAGGAAAAATGAAAAATATACCATCGGGATGTACTGTTCTGTTTTTGAAAAATGTGAAAAAAGACATTGCCATGTTCAAAAGTAATAATAAAGCCATTTTCTTTCAAAAAGATCAGTTTTCCCCTCAACTGAAAATTCGGACACTCAAAAAAATAATAAATAAATAAAAAAATAAGGGATCGACAGAAACGTATTATCTTTTATTTAAACTGTTACTTTAGACACATAAACAGAAGTATCCAAAAGATTAAATTAACCTTCCCCGTTGATAATAATACATCCATGTTTTAATAATTTTACTTGCTGTCAGAAATATCAAACGTAAAACACGCACATAAAATTTCCGCACACAACCCACGTTTTCACACGAAGCAGACGTTTTTGTGCAGTTCCCGCATCCACGTTACAGCAATATATTCATGACACATATTAGGCAACTTCCCGTAGATTGTTTCTAGAGTACGGTCAGTAATGAGATAGCTAGCGAACGAACTTGACGAGAGAACTTAGCGACTGATTAAGATAGAACGGTAGCTAGATCTACATGTTCAATCGTTCGTTTTATTTCAGTTTTTTAGTTTAAAGAGACACCCAAATACATTAAAATTTTGACAAAAAAAAAAAATTGATGGTCACCGACCAAATAGGTGAACTAGGTCCAAGTAGTTACCCATTAAGTATCAGACTTGTGCCAATTCAAATCAATGGGTAAATTGGTGTTGTTTTTTTTAATAAATCATTATTTTTATAATGTTCTAACGTACGAAATTTAAAAATTCGTATGAAGAAACATCCAAGTACATTAATAATTTTTTTAAAAATTGGAGGTTCCCGATCAAATAAGAGAATTTGAAGTGTACAACACCCTGCTTGACGCACTAATGCCCATTCAAATCAATGGGAAAAGGGGTGTTTTTTTTTTACTAAATTGTTCTTTTTTTCGTTATGTTCTTTCGAATTGGAAAATTCTATGAAGAAATATCAAAGTACATTAAAATTTGCAAAACAAAAAAATCAGAGGTTACGATCAGATAAGAAAACTAATCCAAGATGAACCGTTGTTGAACGCGTGATCGGCAAAATGAAAAGTTATATGTATTTCTGAACTCAACGACAAGTAAACTGGAAAATTTATGGGTCATGTTGGGGGGTGGGGGGCTATTGTTATTTAGAAAATGCAGAAAAGCCTTTCTGTAAGCTACACGTGCATAGTATATGTATGATAAAGACATAAAATGGATAATAAAAGTTATCTAACAATGTATTTGTAAAGTAATACAAATATGCTCAGTATTAAAGTACGGATTTTTTTTAACTGTCTTAAATACGTTGAAAAGTATGAAATGTATGGAAATTACGGGGAATTTCATGTTAGAAAGCAATACAAAAGTGACACCCAAAATCATGGCGAATCCGTATTGTTGTGCCATAGACAGTTATTTTACTTATTAGTAAACAACAAGAAAAATATTTGTAGATAAATTCTCTCAGCTTTTATTCGTTGCTGCACCGCACTCGCAAGTCTGTATCATTTCTGACCCCACTCTCCTCCAACTTTCATGAAATTTTGCTTGATTTCACGTTTATTGCAAGATTTTGGGCTATCTCTGATTCCCATTCAAAATATCTCATTTCACTTTTATACAAAAACGTTCTACTCTATTATCAGAATGATTCAAAGCTTAATAAAAATGAAGTGTTGATATCAGGAGACATTGCAAGGGAATGGTTGGAAAACGGAAATACATGACGTTTTGAAATTCTCTTTCCATGTCTTGATCGCCAATTACGAAACCTCCAAATCGAGACGGCGTGTCTAATTCTCGAAGGGGTGTTCGAAGAAGGCGTCCTCTCGTTCACTTAAATCTTATGCCAAGGCTCTTTCATACCACATATTAAATATAAATTGATGAAAACCATTGAACAGACCTCGTGGTGTGCATTTTACCCCTCACCAACCACAGGCAGTATACGTAACGCAAGAGCAAAGTTTTTCCTGCGTACTCGAGTCAATAACAAATTGTATCGTTTTATCACAATCAACATTACTAGTACCATTATTTTGTATATTACCATTTTCTCTTTCCTCTTCATCGTTCTCATCATTACGGCAGCCTGGTACCAAAGGCTGACTTCGACACCTAAAATGAAAAAAAAATACAGGTTTTAGAGATCTTAGGTCTCAGCAAACATCTAGCGTTTTACAACGCTACCTTAACGTTTCCATATTATTTTGGTTGTTATGGTAACTTTATAATAACATTCTGTGTTTGCTGGGTTCTTAGTAAGCAAGGAGAGTCACCTCTATGTTCTATGCAGTTCAGATGGCATTCTTGATTGCATCTCAGGTGCTTTTTATTTTTATCCAAATTTAATTTTGTGGAGTTTCCATCCCGTTTGAAAATTATTTGCCACCAATGTAGATACATTTTTTTCGTGGAAATATTTATTTACCACAGCGGTGGCAATTATTTCTTCGATGATAATAATAATTTATCACATCGGTAAGGTAACGTTTTCACACAGATTCAATGGAAACGCTCTGGTCACTATAAACCCGTACCAAAACTTTAAGTTGCAAGCTACAGTGTAATTTCTCATAGCCAAATTTGTCCATGTTCAATCTGCGGTTTAAAGTAGTAGCAAAATATTTTCAGATATTATTCAGTTAAAGCCTTTATAAATTTTACCAAAAGCCGAATCTAAGTGAAGAGAGGGATAGATAAATGATTCACGAGTGCGAGAAAATTGCTTATTTTCCCCGAGAAAACTTATTTTTGTGGGTAAACCCTATGGCGAGGTTCGTCGGGGTGTGAAAAATAGATTACTTTTGTCAACATGATTTCATGGCATTTTTATGTTTAAAATGATCAAATGTACTTCTTGCCTTCCAATAGGTTCAAGTTGAAGTGCTATATTTATGTGTAATGGTACGATTGGTTTGGAAGCATCTTAATGGGCCTAGGAGAGGTGCAATCATGAAATCACCCGGTCGTGTCTACTAGTCTATACGTAAGTATTTACGCGCTTCCCACTGAAGTTAACACAGAGTAGGGTTGTTCTGTCTTCGATGTAAGCAGCTACTATACTTACTCATCATCATCGTCCGGATCAGCGATTCTATGACTATTTCCCACCAGATTATTTTTATCTGAGTGATCTCCGACGAATGTTCCGTTTGCAGTGGTGAAATCATCAGCCATGTTCCCATTAAAGTTCCCACATAAGCCACAGAGTTTGTCCCGGTAGGCATTCGGAATTACCACGCCTACTCGGTGTTTGCCGCTATTTGTGGCGAAGACCATTAATCCTGTATCCGCCATAGTGAACCGCATACGCACATTTTCTGACGGCCCGTTTTTTATTTGAATGATAGTGAATAGTTCGGTTTGATAAGGAAGGAGCTCTCTTCTTCCGTCGACCTGTAAATCAAAGTGTAAGTAAGAATTTGGGTTTTCAATTTGTGAAAATAAATTTTTTTCCTGTAAGGCAATGTATTGTGACCTTAGATAACAAAGACAGAGGTGTAAATTTGCCAAATCTACCATTAGGTTTTCAAAGCTAAATAATCTGTAATACTTGCATATATATTTGCAAATCAGTTATCAGGATGAATTTAATTAATTTGTTAAAACAGTGCCCTCGGCTTCTAGCATTACATGTCCTGCCTTTCCTTCTGTCCTTGCCATGTAGTACATGTATGTACGCCCCAGTCACTGGCGTTTGCAGTGAGAATTCAAATTTCAAATTTTTATATTCCCAGTTGTGCGGAGGGGCGCAAACAGAAGGACTGTACTGCCCCTTGGGATTAGAACAGGAAATTATAATGAAACATTAATGATCAAGTACAATGATGCATTTTTCTTAGTTGCGCCTTATCAAAATCATAGATGTTATATACTGTTGAAATATTTCATCATTTTAGCAAGAGTGCAGAATAACAGATCTTTACCGTCACATCAGATTTTCCTTCGGTAGTGGACATATCAATGGTATGTCCGGCCACAGTTATTCTCACTGTCTTGGTGTAAGTCTTGATAGGTGAAAAGGAGGACTTGGTATTTTTCACCGCAATGTGGAACGGGAGCACGCCTTCTGGAAGTTCCGTACTGTTGGTAACTAAGGTATAGGTACACTCCCCTTGGAAATTAATAGAAGCCCCGTCACAGGTCTCATAGGTAGGATCGCCTCTTGCAAAGCATTGACAGTAACTTGAATTTATTTGACGTTTCTGATCTGAAAAAAGGGGTAAGATTCACGTATGAGAGCATTATATTTTAATAATGACACTGTTACAGCATGTAGACCAACATGGACCTTTAAAAGGATCATCTTCACGTGTTTTTTAAAATCTCAAGGCATGGGGGAAAATAAATGGCAGGAAATATTACTGAAACTGTTTATTACGCACTCTAGATACCTAATTCATTCACACAAAACATTGCACCTAAGTCATTTTATATCTAGATCATATGTTAAAACTGTGGGCAAGACGACAAATGACGACCTCTTGCCATTTAGGCCCCCGTGCTTCATCTCGCATACCGGTGTTGAAATTAAAGCAATGTTTATCCATAAGTAAAATTAAACGTTCCAAATGATTAGCTTCCTGTGCCTTTAATCTATATCTATTAACAAGATAAAGGCTAAATATGAAGAACTATGCAAAATTTTTGAAAATATTGCTTTTGTGATTGTAATAAATAATTTATTCCCTTAGACACTTGTATAAATAAAAATCAGACAGACCAATGGAGCTAATAATGACAGCAGTCTGTATGGAATACGTTAGGGGCAATATGAAATATAGACCAAAACTGCTCTGAAAATGCATTGGATACAGTGTTTTGAGTGGATATTGTGCGACAAGGAGGAAATGCCGAAAATACAAATATTAAATATTTTATAGGGCAATGGAAGTCTATTTCGTTTAAATTGTATGTTTTGAATAGCAAGGAAGTGAGAGAGAAAGAAAGAAATGGAATGTGTGTTGTGTGGAATTCCATTGAGAATATACTATATAATTATGCTTTTGTTAATCTAACACCTTCATCAAAATCAGAAAATGCAACATAAAGACACCGGCCAATTTAGAGTTGACATCGAGAACTGAAGATATAAACATCATAAAAAAAGAAGAAGAGGGAGAAAAAATATAATGACAGACATTCCATAAACTTTTCAACTGTCTAATAAAGCACCAATGACATCAAGATACATTCTACCGAATATCTGAAAAAAAAAAGAATACGGCAGTTCGAAAAAATAAACTTTCGCCCTACCTTCATGGACTTGTCTTACTACTGCTACATCGGATTGGTCAGCGCTGCTAGAGGCAATAAGTTGCAATTGCTTTGGGACTTCTTGTTCAATCGGGACGAATACCGGCACATGTTCTGGCACTGAAGGTGTTGTTGGCGGTTGAGACGTGGTCGTAAGCTTGGGTGTTATAGACCGACAGGTTTCTCGCCATAAACTCATTAGACCAACCTGCTGCATCGGGTCGGAAATGAAACGCGGACTTTTTGCGTTGGCAAAGTCATGAAATTCACGGTGTGTGACAATACATGTTTGCTGCTCATGGTCAAAGTTCATTCCAATGGGGCATTCTCTCTTGTCTAAGCCAAACTCACTACAGAACCAATAATCACATGCCGTCTCGGCGTCGGGTGTCACTTCATTCAGAGGAGAACAAGGCACTAAAACGAAAATTGAACAAAACGTAAAATGACAGGTTTTTTAAGTTCAATCATTCACAAAATGTAACAAATACCTTCTGATATTCAAATTTTTTAAGGGGAAATCGGCATGCTAACAACACAAAACAAAACAACCCTGTTACTTGGCTACTCGGCGTTTAAAAACAACGGCCTCTTTTTATCTTATTTTTATCGCACTGAGAGGTCACCCTCTCAGTCCTTTAGACGAATCATTGGGGAATAAACTTTTTTCATACCTCAAAGATATAATTATATAGTTAAAGGGGTTAAACTCCAAAGACGGAAGTCGGCTGAGTAGATTGACAATCTGACATTGTCTCTTTTACACACACGAAACTTAAATCTTAGTTTTCTATGGGACCATTCAGAATGAGAACGGCCGAGTGCTAGCTGGTCCACGGCCTAAATATGGCGCACCTACATGAAGACCGCTTAATCCTGTAATGGCCTCTTCGCCTCTTTCACGCCTCCCTACGCGTCGTCCCTCGACCGGTCTAATTGAGCCGAGATTTAATTACTGTGCCCCTGCAGGGACGACGCGTGGGGAGACGTATTTAAATTTTACAGCGTAATCTATCATGTCATGTTTAACCTTTATAATTGGTTTCATTTTTCTTGGGGTTGATTAAGGTGGACTGATTAAGTATTTGAGAGGGTCGAGGCAGCATAATATTAATACAGGCTACTATGTAAGTAAACCACACGAAATGGCGGTAATGGACATGGGCTGAAGAAGTCTTAGATACGGAACTGAAGCATACCTTGACCTGGTGCCCGGAACATTCTCGTTCAACACTTTCTTACGGTCGAACAAGTTAATAGGCAAAAAGCATTTCGATTCATTCTTAAACATGTTGTTTTAGTTGATCACCGTAGACTGTTAGCTCGGTGACCAAGGTGACCTGTTGTAGTTTCCTTGTCCTATCGTTTTTTTAATGACCATTACCATCAAGTATTAAGTGGTTCACCATGATATGCTTTAGTGCCCTAACATAGGAACGTCAAATATGAGTCTACTGCAAGAATGTTTAAAAAGGCGCAGTCACCATTTATATCATAAGGTCGACCAGTAAAATAACCTGGAGTGATATTACTGGTAGCAAATTATTCTGTAAACACCAGTTGTCCTGTGAACCTTGAGAAGTCTGACAGTTTCTGTTTCGATTAGGCCTGCTTCTAGTATATAAACGGTCATGTAGTGTTTCTTACCTGTGTCAATGGATGGGGATTGATTTTTACAACAGTTTGTGGTATGTTATCGAAGTGTTTGCATTTATACGGCTTTTGTGGATAGATTATTTTCTGAATTGATATATTCATTGAAATAATATAATTTCCCAACAAACAGTTTACAAAAACCTATTCTTAACGGTTTTGCAAGTTAAAAACGTCTTTATAATTAGTGACCTGATGTCGCCTAAATCATTGCTCGACCCTTTCTTGTTTATTTTCAAAAACGCAACCCTCCTACGCCACCTACGAGTGAATGGATCTTATTCTGCGTCAATTTAAGGCGCAAGGAAAAGCACACCAAATCACGTATTTTTCCTTTACCGCAAGGGAGCAAGCGAACGATACGAATCTAAGAAAAACAGCTCTACATAGCTGCAGAATCTATACTCTGAATTTAAATTATTCATGATATGTGAGAGTGTTAATCATTTAGCTTATACCAGCATTGACAACGCAGCCTTGTGTTTACGCATTTGATGTAATATATATGTATATATGGCAATGATCATCAATGTACAGCCTCTCCTGTTTGCTGTATTTATGGAATATTTATATTGAAGATGTCACAGATTAAAATGAATATTTGTCCAGAGGATTTTGTTCTCGAGAAATAATTGGTATTAGTAATTGATAGTCGGAAATCAACGAAATACAAAACTTTTGAACAGATAAAATCTTAGGGACCATTCCCACAGATATTTGGATTGATCTATCTCCCTGTGGAGTCTCTCTAAAATGCTGTCAACGTAA
>NW_019775047.1:264751-279369 GCF_001039355.2 Lingula anatina | reverse complement strand
TTATTTGACCTCTAAATATCCTGGATCAGTTCTCGGCAATTTTGATTCTTCCTTCTCAGTTTCCTTATACTTTTGCCCACTGCTCTAATTACCGAGCACTTAAGACACTTTTATATTAATATTAGATAAATAACTAATATTTATTTGTTATTAATCTGTTTTTCATTTTATTTCATTTTAATAATTTTTATGCCTGAAAAAATGATAAACAATTAATGACCTATGTATTTCACTTTGTAGATAATCCCCGCCTTTTTTTAACATAAAAACCATCTCTATCATTTTTTATTGTATTCATATACATTTCTGCCTATGTCATAATTTTCATTTTATTTTTGAAATAACAGCTACCTTTTAGTTTCTCTTTAAATATAATATTTATCGAAAGGAGTGGGTATTTGTCTCACTTACGAGTCCCTGATACGGTAACCACCTTTTGTAAAGATAGTATAGATTTGTAAAGATAGAAAGTATAGAACTAATGACAGTGAAAATCTGTGAAGGGTTCCCTGCAAATACCATAAAAATGCCTTTTTTCTTAGAAGGCGATTATGGAGAATTTGTTGGTAATTCCCTGATAGAAGGTTGGTAGGCAAGCAAAGCGGGGTACAGACTACTTATTAAAATTGTTTCTAAAATTCGACGTGTGTTGCTATAAACAACAAAAGTAGTGTAAGCTATGAACTGTAACAAGCGATTTGTAAACGAAAACGTTCATTTTGGACGTAAGTAATATAATTTATTTCAAATATTTCCATACCTGAATCCCTTCGAGTAAAGTCGAACTCAGTAATAATAATAATAATAAATCTTCTCTCGAGATGACTCACACTGCGGTTGCGACACATAAAAGTTGACCTTTATGACGTCACCGTTAACCTCTGTCTGGTATTTATAAAAGTGATATCGCATGGGTCTTTGTATTTCAAATTGCGATATAGTTCCCTAAAAGACAATCTTAAGCAGACTGACAATAGAGCAAAATGGACAAGACAATTGTATTTCTGGGTGTCATGGGGTTAATTTTGCTGACCACAGGTGAAAGTGAAGGCAGGCCTACGTTAACTTTTTTGACAAACGTACAGTGACAGCATATATTAAGATTTAATCAAACATTCATTTAGGAGGTCTATCACGTTTGTTTCCTTTTCGTTTTCCCATAGGCTATTTTTTCGTGGTTTTCATTTTGATAATAATTTCTGCAGAAATAAATTTAAGATGTAAATAATAAACCTATTTTTTTATGTTCTTGTCAACTCTTGATCAGTCTGGAGATAGTTCTGTATGCTTGATCTGTATATAAGTCATAACTGATATATAAAAAAAAAACAGATGAAAGAACAATAAGCAACTTTAAATGCATATAAATTATTGAATCCATTACTGACTGACTGTGGTTACTGGCGACTTTTTTATATTACCTCCAATCTGCGATGAATAAGGACCACCAGTGATCAGAATTAAATATCAATGTCGCAGAGGCTCCTATAGTAGGGTTGCGTAATAGTGTTATAGTGAGGAATGACGACAGCAGTTTGGAGCTTTCGAACGTTTATTCACCGACTCCTTTTTCACAGAATGTACAAGTATTTATATTCTATTTTCCATTCTCAAATTTCCCATTCTCATATTACAAAACTATATTCAATATTTCCTAATTTAGTAATTTAAATGAGACTTGTTTATGATTTAAAATATTTAAAATATTTCCCAAATTACTCATCTTGGATCTTGTCCAACTAAAGTATGCATGAGTTCTACACGTGTTAAACACGCGCAAATCGATAGAAAAATCAACCAATCAGATCCAACTATATCGGACTCCGAAACGTTTCACCCAATTGTCGAAAGTGTCATTTGCTTTACAACATACACCCCATCTTCAAAAGAATTCGTCCTCGAATTCTAAAACCTTTACAACATACGCTCCTTTTTTTCATTTTTTTAAAGCAAAAACTAAATAATATCAAATTTGTAAATTAACAAAACTAATAATGCTCTCGTGATGTAGTAAGAGATCCCTTACAAAAATCTATGCTGCATGCATTAATGTTAAATGTATTTACAAATAGGACAATGTGCGACAGTACTTATAATGAGATCAGAACAAATTCCATCCCTTGTAATCTTAAGAATAAGTCGTCGAAATCGAGTATACGTCATTTCTCGATCATCATTCATCAATAATTCATGATAATGCTTAACAGTAATATTCATACGTTGCAGTAATAGTACAGTAACTACAACTAACTTAGTTACCCTCCATGCATAATATGAAGCTTGAATAATACATTTACCAAAATCTAATGGTATTTGATGCAACATATATATCATGTAATCTTCAGATATCATCAAATAATGAGCACAGCCAATTAACTTCATAAAGTCCAACTTCTCGTCTAGGTTATCAAACCTTCCACAAAATATGAACAAAATTGATTCATTTATCAAATCAGATGAAAACTTAATCTGAAAATTCGGTTCTCTTTGTTGTTTGAAGTATAATTCATTTATATATACAGAATGTTTACGGAAGTTCTCGAAAAGCTTAAATGACAAAGTTACAATTCTGTCATCAATATAAATGTGATGTACAAGTTCGTCAGTCTCTGCAAAATCAAATAGAAAATAAGAAAAATGATAAGAGACATATTTACAAAATCATAATTGTTAAAAAAACTCTAAGTACAAACATTAATATTAATAACATAGTAAAGTAAGTACAATACAGCATGCAAATAATAATGATCATGATTAACACAAAATATCATAATTATATATATAAGTCATATGTAATAAATTTTATAAAAGCGTAAATAATCATATTACATTATTCATAAAATAGTATATAGTAATTAAAACAAATTCAATTTTTGTTAAAACTTATCGAGTTAATTCTGTGCGTCTCGCACACTCTCAATAATAATAATAATAATAATAATACACAGATCAGTTCCTTAGATCATTTATGTAACAATAAGGAAAACTCAATCATAAAGTTATTAAACTGCCGTGATAGTACACACACTTCTTATACCAAAAGTTTGCTCGCAAAGATTAATGCATTTTGTTATAGACATACATGTAGCAAGTCAAGTCAAATTCAACTTAAAATCAATCTGCATTGTGATCAAATGGTTCCAACTGAATATAGAAAAGTGCATTAGCATGTTTAATGCGCAAAAATGCATAATATTCACTCTTGAATAATTTTCAGGTTTAAAAGCTGTTAAAAGTGACAATGGGATAACTCGTTCCAAAACAACGTTTTTGTTTATTATGGTGTTTATAATTGTGAAACCATGCCAATGTTTAAAGTAGTCAGCAAGTACAAAGACTAAAGTGAATTGTCAAAATGAGAATAATTATTACTTCTATTTTAAAAATGAATGAATCTGTGATTCTAAATTCGGCTTATTAATTGATTTTGTTGCAAAATGTTATAATCACTACGGTATAGTAAGTACTATATCGTTTACGTATACTTCTTCTAGTAAAGCCACTACTAGTGCCAATTGCCTGGCCTTGATAAACAGGCCAAATTTCATCACGAGCAATAAGCTCTGTATCCCGAATAAATATTTGAGGTGAATCATCTGTAGGAAATATTTCGTCTGCTAGAATAGCATCTGCCATACAAGTATAGGTTTGCTCTTGATTGTCTCTTTGCTGTTTGAGTCACGTTATGTAATCTCAAATGATCACTAATATCTTTGGCAAGAAAATGAGACAAAATTGATTAAATAGCTGAAGAACAGTTGATTCCGAATTTAAAGATTCGGTAAATAAATCATTGTGTTTCATGATGAAAATATGCATGGTGAATAGAAATACTGCAACAAACCAAAATTAATAGATTGTAGTTGTGGTATCTTAGTGTTGCTTTGACAACTTGTTACTTGGGTGGGAGGTAAAAAATCAATCTAAATTCAAACTGTAATAGCAGAAAAAATTGAATGACACATTAATGACAGCTACTTAAAGAGGTCGTTGTCCTAGGGCATTCCGGGGTAATGTCAGTTATGTTAACTTAAAGTAACTGACTTGTCAAAACATCTCGTCTGTATTTTGTCAGTTTACTATGCCTTCCATTATGATGAGGCGCTAACCTTGTGATAATTTGTATTACATCGTTTGGATGTAATGTTTACTCATATGAATATAAAGCTCAATGTTCTTTGTTAAACAGTTCTTCAGAAACAAAATTGTCTACGCTCAACACTGCTGAGCGTGCTGATGCTGTCACAACATTACAGTAAGAATTCATAGAATCATCATTTCAAAAGGTCAATGCTCTTGGCTTTTTCAGTGTATACTGCATTAACTTAGCCTCTTTTTAGAAAAAGATAGAAAATAAGATAGAGTAGACAGAAAAATAGTAAACCGGTTTACATTTAAGGTTCAGTTAAGCAGTATGACTGTATTGACCAAATTATACATTTGACCTTTGTGTACTCTTCTACAACGTGTAAGTGTAATATCTTTTTATTTACCGGTGTATCGAATCTCTAACTCGATCGTCTCGAAGAGATAGATCAATGTGCTTTCTCTTTAATTTCTACGTTTTCTTCGTCTTCTTTGTAACGTCTTATTGATATGATAATCTCTTTTTAATGCATCTGAAATATTTTCTTCAGGTTCCCAGGAAGTGTTCTTATAACCCTTCCATTTTACTTTGTAATGTCTCTTTGCGTTTATATTCTTACAGCATAATAATTTTTCTACTTCATAATATTCGTACGTGTCTTGCTTACTGTCCGATGCAAGTTCCGCTTTTTCTGTGTTATGAATATCTCTATCTTGTGTTTCACTGGTCGTTTTATTCCCATTTGATTTGTTGTCTTGCTCATAATTACTTTCATTCAGCCTTTCGTATTTATTGTAATCTTTAGGGTCATAATACATTTTCAATCTATTTGCATGAACAGGCGATTTATGTTCCTTGTGTGTTTTACAATCTCTCAAATAATACGTGCACCCTGTTGATAATATCTTTGTAATATAATATGGTCCTTTGTACTTGGTGTACAATTTAGAACTTAATCCTTTAGGTGTCATTGGTGTATATATCCAAACTCTATCACCTACTTTATAAATCGGTTGCTTTGAATTAAGCTCATACCTTGCTTTATACTGTTTCTGAGCTACTTCCCTATTCTTTGTTGCAATTTCTTTTGCCGTTTTAAGGGTGTCTTTTAATTCTTCAATGTACTGAGGTAGATCTTTATTCTCATGAGATTCAGGGATCAAACCACTTTCTAATCGTGGGAGTGGCCAGTGCATGGGTTTTGTGACTTTATTCAACTTCCGGTAATCAATTGCTAATCTATATTCTCCGTTTTTCTTTTTTACTAGTACCACTGGACTACTGTACTCACTCATGCTTTCTTCGATTATGCCATGTTTTAACATATCGTCTACTTGTTTGACAATTTCATCTTTCAACTTTGGTGACGTACGATAACATGTTTGTTTCACAGGGATATAATTTATTGTGTCAATTCTATGTTTATACATATTTGCTGAACCTAACTCTGAGATATTGGTAGCAAAAACATCGCGATTACGGCCTAACAAGATTTCCAACTGTTGCTTCTGCTCTTCACTCATGTCTGAATCGGCAAAGTTTATATTTAATTCATCTGCATTCCGCAATGCTTCTTGATCTGATAACCTATCACCTTTTTGTGCTGTGTCTCCCTTTGACATTTCATTTAAAGCACTGACGCTTGCCAGACTCACTGAACTCGCAATAGCTAGTATTGTTCTTTTGGGGATAAAAAATACTTTCATCGCTAGGATTCATTATTCTGTAAGCAGATTTGTTTTTATCAATTGTAACCAAACATTTAGCTCCGATAAGTTTTTTCTTGGACTCAAGATTTCGCACTGGCTCTAATAAAGCCACGGAGACAGATGATGAATGTGATATTTTGACTGGAATCAAACATTCACATCTAGGCGGAATAAATTCGGATTTAAAGTTACGTACTAAACCTAATACAGGTGGACTATACAAGGGTAAGAGCAAATCATAATCAGGCAGTGTCATGCTATCAGACGATAAGTCAATTTTCACATTGTGTTTTCTTAGGAAATCTGTGCCTAATATCAAACTTCTTGGCAACTGACTAAATACGTGGACTTTATGCTTTATGATCACATTACCAAAACAAAGAGGTAACTCTACTTTTCCCAGAACTTTAATCACAGAACCATCAACAACTGAAACTTCTTTTAATGACTTTTTTCGTATGAATTTCGATCCCTTTTTCCTAATTTTGATAAGAAAGATTCCGATACACAAGATATGACTGCACCTGTGTCAACCAAAGCATTGACATGTTGTTTGTCGATTTGAATTGATATCAGATTATTAGCTTGGTAATCGGAAATAATAGAAATTGGAACTTTTCTATCTTCAATCTTGTTATAAAACCTTTTTCTTTTTCTTAGCCGTTTGTTTACACGTGCAGAATGACAGACATTTTCTATGTGTCCTATTTTACCACAACAATTACAGTTAAAATTGCGAGCACAACAATAAGGTCTAAGATGCGTGTACTCACCACATCCCTGACATATTGGCCATTTTCTTTATCGGTTTGCTCTGTTGAGGATAGCTCGGACGTTCGGATGGTGGTGATTTGTGATCTGGGCGACGCAGATAAATGTTTCGCTGGAGCATACGTCTTGGGCCGTTGGCGTTGTGCCAGAACCTTTTGGGAGACGCAAAAGGGCTCGCTTTTGGGGGTGCCAAGTTTCTTTCATCGCTAGTCAGCTTTGGGTTTTGTACCATATGGATCGCCGACTGTACGCTGGTACGCACGGCATCACTGATGGAGTTCTGCAACGTGTCTATTTTTTCTGTTATGATCTTTATATCAGTCCGTTTGTTCCTTTTGGTCGGCTGCACCGCATTTTCCGCGATGCGCGCATGGTGCATTAGTGACTCAAAATCTGATGGCTCCCTCTGCACTACAAAGGGGCGGATCTCGGGGAGTATCCCGTTTATAATCACCGTAAGGGCCGTTCCCTCATCTTAACGCGCACGTTTGGCGTCGTGGCGCATTGCCTCAATGTAGTTCTGCGCCGTTTCTTCTGGCAGCTGATGCCGTTTAAAAAATTCTGAAGCTCTCGCCCACGCTTCTCCGTCTCTCGGTTGGTACCTTGCACGGAACTCGCGGACGAGCAATTCCCAATTTTTCTGCACTGTAGCTGGTAACAACTCATACCAGTCTATGGCCGATTGCTTAAACAACAGAGGAAACAAGGCGGTATGTTGGACTTCTTCTAATTTTTTATACAGTGTATAGATTTCAAACTGCTTTAGCCACCTTTCGATATCTTCGTTTCCGTTACCAGAAAACTTTTCTGGCGCCAAAGATAAATCTGAGGACATCTTCGTCTTTTTTCAGTTCTTAATTGTTGCTAGGGTAATGACTTATGACTGGTTATTTTCATTACTCAGCATACTCGGTTTCCTCTGCGCTGAGACACTGACGATGTTTGCCTCTGGGTGGATGGTGTGAACCCTTCGGTGTCTACGCTCCTACTGCCATCATCACTATAACTTTATCACCGTTCCGCTTGCCTCGGTAGAGCGGGGATTGACTTTTTTTTCCTCCACCACTTGTTATAGTGAGGAATGACGACAACAGTTTGGAGCTTTCGAACGTTTATTCACCGACTCCTTTTTCACAGAATGTACAAGTATTTATATTCTATTTTCCATTCTCAAATTTCCCATTCTCATATTACAAAACTATATTCAATATTTCCTAATTTAGTAATTTAAATGAGACTTGTTTATGATTTAAAATATTTAAAATATTTCCCAAATTACTCATCTTGGATCTTGTCCAACTCAAGTATGCATGAGTTCTACACGTGTTAAACACGCGCAAATCGATAGAAAAATCAACCAATCAGATCCAACTATATCGGACTCTGAAACGTTTCACCCAATTGTCGAAAGTGTCATTTGCTTTACAACAATAGTTTAGTGAGCCCTTCACAGACGATTGATGACAATTGCCGCAACTTTATTAGAAACTCTTTTCGCTGTCCTTGGACTTGGGGCCTTAGCCGTAACTTTAAATCTTATCTGGTCAGCGGTTGCCCAACATTGACAAATAATGCGGAACTCCTCTTTGTTGTAATTGATACATTATATTAACTTTTTTTCTCAATCAAAAAATAACATTATGAAGTAACTTATTAAATGGCAGGAGGGATTAACTTGAGTGTACTATATCAAATTAAGTTTGTGTCTAAACATATCTACGTAAATGCAGTATTCTTTTTAAGCATGTGTTGCTGTAGATAGTTTATATTTGCAGTATTAAAAGTTATCTATGTAGTTTACCCTTTTGTCTCATGACATAAATTATTGTTTACGTTCGCAACCAAGCACCAGTTTCAACACCGTATCTTCCGCCTGGATTATGTGCTTGTTTTTAGTCAGAACCTGACTGGAATGCTTGCCTTCATATCACATCATACTTTTTTCTATACCTTTTCTCCTTATTGTAGGTTTTTATATATGAAGCGAAAGCAAATGAAAACATTAAACAGTAATGATACTGCTCCCCTTTTATTTAGTTAAATGATGCGTTCAGAAATAATTTACTGAAACAGAAACAGTCTTTTTGGCTTCGAAATTCTAAGAGATCTTAAGACTACCTACCTCCCACGCCTCAGTAATTGGAATTTTAATTAATTAGAATTTTAATTTTAAAAACCGTTCGGTCAATTTACATGGAGTCTTCAAATATTCACCGTCTCAAAAATATCCCTAATTTCTATTAAATAATGTGACAAGACCCTCATTTCGAACCTATTTTTAAGTGTGAACTTTCAATCTTCCGCTTTGACATTATAAAGGAGTTTAAAATCCGAGTTACTATTGAGTGTAAAATCCGCTTTAGAAACCAGTTCACTGGGGTCGCCTTGTATAACCATTATCATACATATGATTGTTAGTCGTGTAAAAACTATGAGCTTTTTATCACTGAAAACAAAATTACCAAACCAACAAATGTGCGCGTTCACACACACACATTCACACACACACACGCACGCACACATAGAGCAGTGCATTACATTCATATCAGCGGACTAACATATCCGAGGATAAAATATTGCGACCCACTAAAAAGTTTGCCGCTTAATTCCCAATTTAACACTATCACTATATATTCCCGGCGGGTATTACGCAACAAGCATCCGAGTGGGTCGGCCATATTTGATCCGCGGATCTGTTAGTTCTCTGTTCTGAATGCTGCCACACAGCACACACTAGACCTATTTAGCGTACCTGAGGCGTCCATGCACTCGAAATTAATAAACTGAGATATGCATAGAACCTATTAATTTTCCAAACACCTTTTGTCTCTTCTTATCCCACCAGTTACGTCAAACATTTCTTATCAGTAGACCCATCAGATTGTTCCTGGTGCCCTGTTTACTGCAAACACGGATATTATAGAAAGTATAGAACAAATGACAGTTAATATCTGTGAAGCAAATACTGCAAATACCATAAAAATGCCCTTTTCTTGGAAGGCGATTATGGAGAATTTGTTGGGAATTCTCTGATAGAAGGTAGGTAGGCAAAGCGGATTTGGGCGAGTCCATTCTTCAGGGGGGCACAGACTACTTATCAAAATTGTTTCTAAAATTCGACGTGTGTTGCTTTCAACTTTTAACAAAAGCAGTGTATGCTATGGGATTTTAAGAAGCATAACATTCAATTTCAAAACGAAAAAGTTCATTTTGGTAAAAAGTAATATAATTTATTTCAAATATTTCCAAACGTGAATCCCTTCGAGTAAAGTCGAGGGTGAATCACATTGTGTGTACTGTGGTTGCTACACATGAAAGTTGACCTTTATGACGACACCGTTAACCTCTGTCTGGTATTTATAAAAGTGATATCGCATGGGTCTTTGTATTTCAAATTGCGATATAGTTTTAGACAATCTTAAGCAGATTGACAATAGAACAAAATGGACAAGACAATTGTATTTTTGTGTGTCATCGGGTTAATTTTGCTGACCATAGGTGAAAGTGAAGGTACGTTAACTTCTTTTGAAAAACGTACAGTAAAAGCATATATTAAGATTTAATCAAACATTTATTTCGGAGGTGTATCAAGTTTGTTTCATGTTTGTTTTTCCCCTAGGCTATTTTTTATCGATTTCATTATGATAATAATTTCTGCAGATATAAATTTGAGAAGAAAATAATAAGCCTATTTTTATGTTCTTGTCAACTCTTGGACAGTCTGGAGATTCTGTATGCTTGATCTGTATATAAGTCATAACTGATATATAAAAACAAGGCAGCAAAGCTGTCAAAAGTACAGACAAAAAACAGAAAATCATTGCAGTTTGTCAGATTCAATCATCCACTATGTTCAGGATCTCAGAATGGAGGAAATTGGACATTTAACACTGTTCTATTGATATTTTTCCCATCTCATCAATTTTCTTAATTGGTCATGGCAGTAAACTGTTAATTTTGTTTTATGTTAAAAAAGTGTTAAAATTGGAAATAAACCCATTTCAGAAAAGAGCTGTCTTGTTTACATTTTGGCATTTTCAAGATGTGACTTTGAAGTTCCTTGGTCCTGAAGACCTTTGCTAGTCACATTTTCTGAATATCCATGATACTAATATTTTATTATTAAAAATTGATGGTCATTATGCTGTTAAACATTATGTAATATTGCATCAAAATTTGAAGAAACCCCTATTTTGGGCACTGCTCCCATGATGACCATTTAAGGAAAATCATGTCACTCACTGTTCTCAAACTTACAGGAAAGAAACATGGGGCTAAAATATAGCTTCAGTAGGCAATGCAGTCTGTTTGGTAAATTTTTCTGGCAATTAAACATTTTTTTGTGAAAATTTAATTTTTCACTTAGGCCTCACTTTTTTTTTATTTTTATGGATGACATCCTCTGTGGACCCCAAAATCGGTGCGAGCGGGCGAAAAAAAAAAACAGTCCAAAAAAAAAACTGCTTAAGAAACACTAATTTACCACAGAAACACGTATTAAACTAACAACATGTATTTATCCATACTCTCAAATTATTAATGCATTGTGAATAGGGCCTAAATCGTAGAAAGGTAAAAAGTCATGAATATATATGCTGCATATTACCAAATCTATTTAAGGTTATTTCATGCATTCTGTTGGTATAGCAATCAATAAAACTAATATCAAATAAACATCGTGTCTTTATTTGTACTCTCAGAAAATTAGAGCATGGTAAACACTTCACAGAATTGTTAAAAAATGAAGCAAAGATAGGCCTATGCTTCCTACTACCAAATCTAAAAAAGGTAATTTCGGTCGATGCCATTTTGTCTTCTTCGACTCACACTTAGCAGCCAACTATCGGGTGGCCTGTCTGACCTTCAGTCCACCAAATACCACGACGCTCTTTTTGACCCTTTTTTTGCTACAAAAAAAAAAACCCTGGTAGGGGGCCTATGTGCTGCTTTGGACAGAATGTCACTGAATTTTTCCGGGCGATGATCGCTGGCCGCGGCCAGCCTTTCGTATAATTGTAAAAGGTTGATATCTCCATGTCCAATATCAATGGCAAACCAATCCAAAACGACGTCCCCCGTTCTATTTATGACTTTAATTGTCATGTATTTTGAAATTAATTTGACGGCAAAGCGGCCATATTTCCACATGGTGATAATACGCATGCGCAGAAAGCTTATTTTCCGCACTCGGATGTCTCCGCAGTCGACAATGCCAGTATGGAACCTGCGGAATTAGCCGAGGATTGTCATTATTGCATTTTCCGGCAAAATAACGACGTTTGCGACAACCGACTTCCTTGGGGGGAGGGCATTTTTTTTTTTTATTGGGGAGAACAGACGAAAATCGGTGCGCGCGCAGGATGTTATCCATAAAAATAAAAAAGTGTGGTCTTATTGGCATTTTCAAGGTGTGACTAAGAACCTCCACGGGCTTGAAGACCTTTGCTAGTCACATTTTCTGAATATCCATGATACTAATATTTAATTACTAAAATTGATGGCCATTATGCTGTTAAACATTTTGTAAAGTTGCATCACAATAGAAGAAAACACAATTTTTGGTGTTGCTGCCATGATGACCATTATGGGAAAACCATGTTACTTATGACTGTCAAACTTTCAAAAAAGAAACACAGGACTAAAATGCAGCCTGAGTAGGAAATCAGTCTAATTAGCTTCTTTTTCTGTAAGTTATACATTTTAGTTAAATATTCATTATTATCTTTTTGGCATATTCATTGTGGGACTCAGAACTCCCATGGACATGAAGCCGAATGGTTATCAAATTTCTACATGTCCTTGCTATTTATAGTCAATAAACAAAAATTGGTGAAAATTATTCTATAATTTATTATGTTATGTTACAAAATTGACAAAAATCTTTTTGCACTGCTACTGCAAACATTATGAAAAGAAAACTGTGTTACTTATTATTATTTTTAACATACAAGTATGATTTTTAGGATTGGCATTCAGTTCAAATTAGAAAGCCAGGTCAATTGGTGAATTCTTTTATTAGTGAATTTTGTGTGAAATTTTCATTTTTCTCATTCTGGCACTTTCAAAGTATAAACTTGAACTCTGATGGGCGTGAAGCCTTATGCTTTTACTTTCGTCAGTGTTACCTGTTGTGCATAATTAAAATTTGATATTGACTGTGCAGTTAAACATAATGTATTATTGCATCAGAATTGGTAGTCTCCTATTTTGTACATTAATGTGTTGTGCTTTTCTTAAGATGTGACTTATGGGCCTGAAAGACCTTTGAGAGGGTCAGTCTGTAAATTTCCCTTGGGTATCACTTAGCTAATTTCAGAGTTATAAAGTCATTTGCCTAATTAATAGGTCTTTAAATGAGATTACATAAAGCACACTTGGTTTAAGATCTCTGCTAGATTAATAATAAGGAAGCCAGATATATATAAACTCGAAGATTAAAAGTTTGAATAGGGGCGTTTTTACAATCCTGGGCACTTTTCAGATTTTCCCACATATTGCAAATTAATAAATTAAATACATATGATCAAAAAATTATTTTATCACTATGTTAGAGAATGGTGTAAGTGAAGATAAAAACTGAAAATAGAAACCAAATATCACCACCGAGTCCAAAGTTATGCTAAAGCAAACCCCAAAAAATGACCCAAAATTTTTCCCGTTTTAGTCATATGAAATAAAAAGCAATCTGAAATAAATTAAAACAGTGTTTGACATTGCATTTTTTTTAATTATAAAACACTCAGTAGTATGGTGGAAGCAAAAAAGTTTAAATATTAACAGGAGAGAGGTGTATCCTAGAAAAAAAAGTCTTTTAATGGCATGCTGGTATTTCCGTTAAACGAAATGTCCATTCCGAAACAAAAATAAAATACTTTCAGAAAATATAGCATAAAACATACAGTATAATTAACCATCCTAATCATTATTTGGATGTATTGGTATTGTTTGTATCAAATAATGAAATCTGCGCGATGATTCTGGACCTTGACATGGAGTGCAAAATAACCCTACCTTGTTTTTCCGTTAAATTTGTCCATTCCGAAACATTGGGTTTCTCTTACATAAAAAGAACATGTTGACACCTAGCCTGTAACAATATATATTTCTCTAAAGCCCAGGACATGTGATATTTATTTTTATATAAGAAAACCCCAGTGCACAGAAACCCATTTAACTGTGGCCTTTTTTGAGATGCTTGTTAAAAATTGTCCATTCCGAAACAAAGTACCTTTACATTGCCAATGTTATAAATAGAGAGAATTCTGTCTTTAATGCTGTATTTTTCACTTGACATAAGCAAATTACTGTTAGAGCATCATGCACATGACATAAAAATAATAGAAAAACATTTCTTCAATGGCATCTTTTTAAATTTCTATATATATCCTCAACAAAAAAATTCATTTTTGCGAGTCAGCATCTTTTCTTTGGATCTACTAGAACTTCCATTGCATATTTTCCCAAAGTTCATGTATTTAAATTAAGTTAAATTAACAATTAATTGAAGAGATTATATCAGTATAAATAGAAATATAGGCAATTTGGATGCTTTGTATCGGAAAGGACATTTTTTAACACATTGTCTAAAACACTTGTTTACTCTTTGGTCTGCTCATCTATTTATTATTCATGAGGAAGAGGATGATGGGAAGCACATCAAATTTATGTAGAATATAATTTTGAATAATATAGCTTACCTTACTTTAAATATTGCTTACTTATGATGTACATAAAAGTATTCGAAAATAGTTATGAGGCTACACATGTTAAAGTTGCGAGAGTTAACATGGTGGCACGGTTTACAGAGGCACTTGCAGTCAGACACAGGTTATAATTAACTTCCTGTGATTATTTAATATATATATATATATATATATATATATATATATATATATATATATTTTTTTTTTTCCAGACCCATCTTATTCTCCCTCAGAGCATACAAAGTGAAAATCTAAAATTGATGACTTTTGCCAGTAATTTGGATCATCATTTTTATTATTTTTTCAAGTGTGCAGAGGGCATTAACCTCCTCCCAGCCCCCCCCCAAC
>NW_019775047.1:191882-256459 GCF_001039355.2 Lingula anatina | reverse complement strand
TATATATATATATATATATATATATATATATATATATATATATATATACAGACTGAAAGACCATATCAAATATAATAATCCGATACTGACATTGCTTTCAAATGAAAATTAAATATCAGTTCCTCAAGTCAATTGCAAAGTCACTTTCGCAAGCAAAATATATAGGACATCTTTCCGAGACTTTCTAGTCTTTCTAGACTTTCTCAATACTGTTTTGAATCGCTGGCAACCCTGATTGCGCTAGGTGGTGGCGGAGTTAAAAAAAAAACGCCTAAACGTACATTCAAGTAACGACTTTTTTAATTTCCACGAATTGTTCTTTAATTGGTATTTGGTGCGAATGCGTATTTATGCCTAAAATGGGAATTATCGTACATTTTAGGCAACGCAAGGAGACCTATGGACATCACTATAGTCCTCCCTGACAATGCAGAGGGTTTGGTCAAAGCATCAGAATGGTTGCCAGAGTTACTGCGAGGCATCAGCTGGGATCATGCCCATATTCGCAAGCTGTACGTTCCAGAGATTGATTATTCAATCGTAGCTCTCGACCGGTTGAATGCGAAACATTTTGGCTTGAATACACTAAAGTTATTCCGAGAGGGTGCCGAAATGTCCGTTCTTGGGGAAGAGTCCGGCAACACCTGGGTTTTTGATCTCGTACACCAATCCTTGTTCAAATTGGATGACGGACGGCGCAATGAACGCGTTATCACATCATATAAGATCTATTACCTGCCCGAGTTCAAACTCAACCGACCGTTCTTCTTTTTCTTGACAGCTTACCCACGAAACATAGTGTTTCTGGGTAGGGTTGAGGACCCAGAGCAGATTGTGTCAAGTGGACAGACACGAACCAGTCAACCAGAAGAGCTGGAATTGGCGACCACAGTTGGCAGAAGTATCAACGAACCTGCGCCTGCGCACTCCGCTGAGGTTGTTCGCACTCTCAGCGATTTGAAGGTCATATGTATTGAGCTCCTTACTTGGGGCTTTTTCTTTCTTATTTAGACACTTTTTTTTCGGCGGGAGTATTTGGCACAGTTTTCGTATATGTGGCGCAATATTTAGTGTCGGGTTTGTGTTTCTTTTATTAACCGAAAGCCTAGCAGTTCACTGCCTTGGAAGCGATCGAGCTGTACGTATGTTAGTGAAGTCAGATATGAACTTGGTGGCTCCCAAATGTTTTTGCCTCTTGTACCCATATTTATCGTTTGGTTTTTAGTATAACTTTATAACTATATGTTGATTCCATTTTAGTATCCACGTATGCATGTTAACTGCATGATGCATATTTACCGGGTATATATTTAAAATTTACAATTATTTCTTTCGAAATTGTACAAATGCATCGTGCTGCAGGTAAAGAACATACTGATATCCGTGCAAACGCATGCATTGGCACGTGAATAAATTGAACTGATATGCATAAGACTTGGCATATCCCTTTGGCTCCACTACCACCAATTCTTGAGGAACAGATTTTCTTTGCTATCATCTGAAATGTATGAACTTTGCCTAACATGTAACTGGAATCTTCGCACAGCTCAACAATTTTCCCGGGCACAATGTGTCCCAGTTCAAGGGGGTTGAAATCCTGGCATTTTGTCCTTTTCACATGCGGTACGCCTCAAAAAATATGAGTAAATACATATCCTGGCTCTGTTCGTCCCAAATGTGCCCATGAAATATAACACGTACTGAGCTTACTTATGTCCTGATTTGGTGAGCCTTTCGATGCACACTTTAAAGTGTACTGTGCGTAAGGCCCCTATTTCACACAGACCACGAATCCCACGAATCGCCAGGAATTGACAATTTTCAGGATTCGTGAGATTTTGCCAATTTTCTGGTCTACTTCGACACGCTCTACGATTCGGTTACGATACAGGTGCGATAGTGTTACGAATATTCGTGAGATTCGGCTGGAATCGCACGAATATTGACCAGAAATTCACTACGATTTTTTTGGAATCGGGAGTTCGTGGCCAAAACTTTGAACAGCTCAAAATTTTTGCCACGAATTCCCGATTGATCAGGAATTGCAAGAACTGACTACGATTATATACGAATCTGTTAAGAACTTCACGAACTGATTACGATTCAACCACGAATCCTGAAATTTTCAATTCCTGGCGATTCGTGGGATTCGTGGTCTGTGTGAAATAGGGGCATAAGAGACAAAATGCCAGGATATGCAATTTTGGACCTACTCAACGAACTTCTGCCTTGGGCGTTCCACCCCCTTGGAGGTATGTCAACTGTATCTTTACATTCCGCATAGGTTTTGTTGTTTTGCAGCTACTATATATCGTGTAATTGATAGCACTGTAAGAGCGTATTCAGAACAGCGGACTAACTGATCCGCGAATTAAATATGGCGTCTCACTAAAAAGGTTGGCGCCGTTTAGATACTGAATAGATTCCACAAGGGGAATACGCAACAAACAATCAAGTGGTTCGGCCATATTTGGTCCGCGGATGTGTTAGTTCTGAATGTGCTGTTCTGACTGCGTTCTAAATTGTACAGCACGTCAGTTTTCCAAAAGATCTTTATGCATGCTAAATCATAAGCAGCGCTTTCAAATGAGGTGAGGGGTTCTTATCACGTAAATTACCCACTTACCCACTTGGTTGTTCAACTTCAGCAATGGTATAAAACAGACCGGATTTGGTTTATAGCAGACCTTTTTCCCTCCAACGAGGCCGTTGGGCCTGTGAAGCAAGTTAACAAATACACAATTAAGTCGCCAACAAGAGCAGTACTTCTCGGCATATCTAACTTAGCAGCTCTCTTCATAGGCAGAGTACCGTGTTGGCAAATTAAATTGGAAGTATTAGATACAACTGTCTTTATTTTTTCATTTTTGTATGTGTGTGGGCGGAGGAGGATGCACGTATTACCAAGAAGAAATACAGCAACATGAACATGACATTGTAGAATCGAGTACTTTATTGTGAAGATGTGTAAATGCATTTATATATATATATATATATTCTAAATATAATGGCAGTAAATATACAATGCTAAATGTTAATATATATCATTTTATATATATATATCACGTAAGCTGTGAGAATAGATGTTTCTTTTCAAATACCATGCCTTTTCTTTCTCATTACGATTTTGTAACTGTTAGATTAAATATATGGTAATTATTATAACCCATTCAGGCTTCTTAACAGAGTAACAAACAAGTTTTATATTGTAAACAATATATGTTTTGCTGTAAAGCAACTTCATGCAGTTTCTAATTCTCGTCTTCTCTGAAAGCTCATAAATTAAGCATCGTCTTCATAACGAACAAAACGTTCAACCGTTGAATAAAAACTAAACAATATCATTAACTGAAAGACATGTCAAATCTGCAACAAAATACCAAACAAAGGGAAACATCTGGAGGAAAAAGGTGGTTCCTTTTTAATAACGACAGAGCTGCCCAATACAATCTAGTCACGTGGCTCCATCTACAGTCTGAAAAATTATCTACAGTAGTGCCATCTATTGGCAATTTGCATTAACATACATGGTCCCTTTTATTTGCATCTTGTAGTACTGTATTTAGAATAGCAACACTACACCACATACAAATACATAGCCAGCAACTGTCATCTAAGGGAAATTTTGTAAATTTAAACATGTACCTACTAACAAATCAATTAAAGAGATATTTTTGAAATTGACACTTTCATCATTTTTTTCTGGCAACTATTTGCCCAATGCATAAAGAGATTTTTTCTTCTAAGGAATGTTCTCTGTTGACATGATGAGCAAAACTCTTGGAATGAAGTCATCTGAACCTGTAAACTTACCTACTTCTACTGGGTACTCAGCAAAGAAGAATAAAAATCCAAAAGCAAATGGGATTAAAAAAACGATGATCATCACAACCCTAACTGATTCTATGAAAAAAGAGAAAAAGAAACTCATCACAGGCAAAAATAATGAGATATACCATATTGCTGAAAAATGAGGGTACATGTACCTAGGATCCAGAGCACTTAGTTGAATATCCACCAAAATAATCCTTTTTAAGCCAAGCTCTCAGGTGCATACTACATGAACGTATTGGTACCCTACATTCCACCATTTTGAATCAATATCCTTAACAAATATGCATAAAGAACAAATATTCAGCAAAGTGCACTTTTCAAATAAATGATATGCTGCAATATATACCATGGTAACTATCATCTTTTGTCTAGCAGGATTTCCTTTCGATAACAATAAAAAGGATTCAAAATAAATGATATTTCTTCCGGGGGAAATCACGAATCCTTTTAGACGTGCCTTACAGGCAGTTCTGCCCAAAGTCCAGATCACTATTGAGATGGAAATGAGTAAATATCAAGCTAAACATTCCCATTTGGTGAAATGTTTGCCTTAATTCTCTGATATTCACCAAGCATACTGTTTGTGCTAATCTGACTGTTTAAATGTGCAGGCGTTATTAGTAAGAATTCACTTCTAATAAATTAATTAGGTATAGGTATGTTGACTTGGGGGAAGTACAGGTTATGCTGTACTTCACTGTGGGTTTATGGTGACAACCTTCTGTGTCTAGACTCTACCATGACAAAGTTTCTTGATTGTTTTCATTTCTGTCTATCAACAAATCAAGACATACTTTTACTAGTGCTCGCATTGCTTTCTCCCTTCCATTAAATTAATAAAAAAAAAAAAAAAAAAAAAAAGTTAAATAAAATCCAGGATATACAATGTATAATAACTTTTCATGTCTATACTAAACAGATTATGATATATTAGAATACAAATATATTTTAATGACAATGAGAATGTTTTATTGCTACATGCATCTATCCTATCATGCACTCAAAAAATTTCAACTTTCAATTTAAGTTTTTCCATTTTTTTCTTTCGCTTTTTAGACCATCTATCCCATAATGTGCTATATGAATATCCCAGAATGCTGTTGTGTCCATGGTATCTAACTGATCTGACCTTTTTTTTTTGTTCTTCCTTTACATGAATTGCATTCCAAGACAGAATGAAGAAATATCCACATCTATCCATAGTATATATTTCATATTTACAGAAACTGTAAATTATCACGCCGTTAATATCAAAACACCATTTCATTTCTGTTTCAATGGTTATCATGGTTTTGGTGAAAAACCACACATTTGCCTGTCATTTAAGTTAATTAAATGGATTCAGTGTATAAATAAATGCTAACTTCTCAACGCATCCCATAATGTTCAGGTCATGTGACAAATAATTTTTGGTCATGTGACAAATGATGTTCTGGTCATGTGACAGTTATTTCCTCATGGTCCGCTGTCTGTTCATGGTGGTCAACATGAGGCTGATGTACGAGGTAAGCAGGTCATCCATTTTGTAGCCCTAAAATATGAACAGAAACAAACACATTCAGGTTGTAGTGTTCACAAATATAATTCCCAGACATGTAAATTAATTTGATTAGAGTCGATTGCTTGTGCACTCGACTCGTTTTATGGCCTTATCTGTAGTTATGTAACTTCAGTGGACGTGTGCAATTTGAATAATTAAAATTAGTATGTACCGCCAAATAATGCAGCACAGAATCCACCTTGTGATAAGAAATATGTATAAAAGATGTCTAGAATTAAGATCGGGGGATCAGAAGGAAGAAGACTCGAAGGAGACCGCTCGACGGAGCCATGGGAGACGGCCTAGAGCTTGGAGATTTCATGTAGATGATGTAGTTAGACAGAGTCAACCAATAAACCATTAAACTGGTCATTATGTGGACTTGGGTTTTCTTTGCGCGACCTTACGTAAATCTGACACGAACTGTGGAATCTTTGGATCGCGTTATC
This sequence comes from Lingula anatina, assembly GCF_001039355.2. The sequence goes on along the minus strand of NW_019775047.1, from coordinate 250,636 downwards.
CATTAAGTTAGACAAAAACGTAATGTCCTATTTCGAGCCCACCCTTGAATTAAGCGTTCAAAATTATATAAGTTTAGGACATTAATCTCATATGTATATGTAAAGGTACATAACAAGGTACTGCATAAAAATGTACAAGTTGTAAAAGTCTTTCAAATTATAACTTTAATATAAGGTTGTCTTATTTCAGGGCTGGAACTACCATTTAGTTAAAAAGTCGGAAAATATGGATTAGAAGACAAGAAGACTGCCTAGGCCAACATTTTTTGGCTCCAAAAAAGTAAAAATCTGTTGACAGTCAGAAAAATATCATTCCTGTTGAATAAATATTAACTTTTTTTTCTTCCATCAAAAAATAACATTATGAAGTAACTTATTACGTTAAATGACAGGAGGGATTCCTGTGAAACTAAAAGTAAAAGCAACATATTTCATGTAATTAAGGCAAAAAATTGGACACCTTTGTTCACAAAACTCACCAATGATGTTTCACATAACAGTTTGCTTCCCCTAACAAGATTGCCTATAGTCATGTGAAAGTAGGTGTTCCCACTGCTCCAGTTGGAGATCTTGGTGAATGGGTGAGTGGCCAGAATATCCTGGAAGATATCCATGGTTTTATTGTCAATATTTGATATAGCAGAATGTGTCTTTTATATGTATTAATGCTAGTCTTAATAATTCATTTTGTAACTGATAGTAGTTTAGACAGCTCATTTAAATGTGAACGTATTTAAACATTTAAGGACCAAGTAATTCAAATGATTACTTTTCACAAAAGTTATTATTATGATGAACAATGAATCTTAAATTATCAAAAAAAAAAAAAAAAAAAAAAAAAACTGAGCACATTAAATAATATCAATAATATACTTTGAAAACATATTCAAATAATTGTACAATAATTCACAATATGTATAGCTATTAAAAATCCTACCTTTGACTGTGGATGAATGAGGTTGACTCCATGTTTGTTAATGGCTATCAGAAGAATATCTGGATAGTTTGGCTCAGTGGTTTGCTGAGAAAATGAGAAAAAAAAAGAAATTAATCAAAATCTTACTTCTAAAAAGTTTTAAAACATAATCTAAACACAAAACCTGAAAAAAAAATTGATCAGAAAATCCTGAATAGCATAATAGGTTTGAGTTAGAGAGTCAATTCTATTACCAGCCAGAAATATCAATCTTAAAAACATAATAACAATAATAATATAAACAAGACACTAGAATACTCACCTTGACTTCAAAGAATGCTGACCCAAATGTCGGCCACTTGTAGATGTACTTCAGGAAGGCCACCTTACTCTCGTCAGGGGACATTCCTGCATCTCTATTATAGTAACCCACAATGGCCTAGAAAAGGAAAAATATGTCAAGGTCAATTATTTATAAATTCAAATAGAGCTGATAAATCAGAGACAAGAAAATGGTCAAGTGATTTATTTATTCATTTGAACAAAACTGCCAAATCAATCTTCTCAAAGCTTATTAATAATACTTGGAAAAGGTTACCTAAAATTTACCAATTACAAAAACAGTTTGTTTTACCAGTGTGGTTTTGTGAGAAACAATGAAATCAAACTTTGTAGTAAGAAAATATTGGGGAAAAAAGGCTGAGGTTTTTAACGGCTAGTTAAAACTGTAGGAGAAAAAAAAACAACAATTTACCCTCTTCCAGTCATCCGGTGATTGTTGCCTGACCAAATCTCCTGGTACCAATTCCTTCAACATACGTCTAAATAAAGAAAAATGTACGAAAATTGATAAATTCAAAGTTTTACCATTTACACATATGAACCTCTTGCCAGCAAATAACATATTGAAATATGATTTAGTATCTATAGAATATTAAACTTGAAAAAAAAAAGACCTTCACAAAACACTGGCATGACTTCCAAAACATCAATTTCTGAAATACTATTTATAAATAACTAGATACAGTGACTGACATATTAAGTACAACCAGCCTAAGTCGCCATGCTAAATTCTCCCTGGAAAATAATGAATTGCATTTATAATCAATTTTATCTACATTCATCTTATTTTTTAAAATATATCTTTCATCAGGATTCTGATAATAATCATAGTGTTCCATAGTGTTCTACAAGAAAAGAAAAGTTTGTAGAGGAAGATATAACAGAATGACATTTATTTTCTGCCAAACAGACTTGAAATCAATTCAAATCACACCATAGAGCATAAAAAAGTAGAAAGTTGTATTCAGAGAAACAACATTTTTCAAGTAGCTCTTATATTAATCTCTCAGTATTTCACATCAAGCCACAACATTTAATTCAAGGCATCACCCACAGATCACAAATAATTTTTTTTCTTTTGCAAATTTCAGAAAATTTCTTTTGCTTAATTTTTTTAGACTTCAAATTAAAAAGAGAAGGACAGTAGACAGAAGATTCACATCAAGAGAAAAAAAAAAGTTATGAATAATCCTTCTACACTTACTGCCAGGCTGGGGGACTAGAGAGGTAAAACAAGATGATAAAAATAAATGTGTACTTTGTGCTTTTTATTAATGTACTGTAAATACTTCAGTTTTTAATATGCTATTAAAGACCTAATTGCAACAGAAACATTTCTCAAAGGATGGGCAAGATTTCATGAATATTATCAATAACAGCAGTTTGTGTCAAAAAGAACCACCAGTTTCTCCATTTTTCAAATGAACTTAACCAGCATTTGATTGCACGAAATTCAATGCACCAATTTCAAATGCTTGGTGGATCAATTACCTACATCACAAGCTCTTCTATGGAACTTTGAAAGCTGCTGAACAAAATGGGCAATTGCGATTGACACGGTGAACTTCAATTGAGCTTGCCTAATCAAAAACTGTGCACAAATGGAGGTTTGGAGAAAAAAAAACAAAAAAAAATCTCTAACCTAAGGGCCAAGGCAGACTTGATTACTGCTTGAAAAAAAAATTGGATATTCCTTAAATGTTTTACTTACGGGATATTGGCTAAAAGTGTCTTGTCATCGCCGTACTTCACTCTGAAGATGATTGCGCCAAGCTGTGCGGCATCATCTGTGTTGCACTTGTGGTAACCTCGAAGCAGCTTGGGCAACTCCTGCAAACAAATGAAGAAGATACATATCAATATTGTTGAGACAAATTATAACAGTCAGTAACTGAGTTTCAGTTTGTTTTCATATCTAAAACTGGAATCATTTCTCTTAGGGAGTTGAACAAATGTGGATATTTTGAAATAGGTAACTGCATTGTTTACTGTTCAGCAGGAAAATGCAAACACATTGCCTAAGGCTTTTTACCTAAAACTGTATACTTTTTGATACAGTTTGTGCGGTACGCTTTCAGGAGTGGATTGAAACTGCCTTTTTGGTCTTGAGAAGAATTTTTAGTTTACATTGACGGGCACCTAATTTTTTGTCAGCAGTCGGTCAAAAATAGAGGATGGATCAACAAAGATAATTTGTAACACCCCATTTCCATAGATTTTTAGATCGATCTATCCCTGTGGGGAGTCTCACTAGATTACTGTCAGCTTGGCCGGCTTAAGCGTCTGTCCCGCCTACTAAAAGCTGTAAGGGGGTAATTAACTATGGTGCCCGCTCGGCTGACTGCAATTTAGCGTGAACCCCCAAGGAGTTAGGTCGATCTAAAACTTAATCTTTAGATTGGATCTAAATCTCTGGGAAAGCACCCTTAGACTCAGAAAATCCCTCTCCATCTGCACCCGACTTTGACAACTTAATACCCAGGCTATTACATAAAAGAGTTCCCTACCTGGTGGTAATGGAAGATAGTGTCAGCATTTCTGTCCTTGCCAGGCACAGTGTTGGTCCAGAGTTTCTTCATAAAGAACACCTGGTATGTGAATTGTGGGGTGGCCCCTATAAGATAATTTTTAAAAATTCAAGAAATTAAACAAAATATTAAAAAAAAGAGAGAGAACCAGTAGGTAGAAATGATATGGCAAACTTAACTGCATGAATATAATTGAAAATACTGAAAAAAAAAGAAAAATATAGAAGCTAACTTCTAAGCACTAATGGGCACTTTTGACAGGTTTTCTTATGCCCATTACAGTAACTGTCAATAATTCATTTGATTTCATATAAAACCGAGTTCTGCATCTCATTCTTGTAGGCCATTAAAAAACTCTTAACCATTTATTATTTCAAATAATAAATTGTTTAACAATAATTTTACCAAGAAAAAATAAATGAATGAATAAACAAATAATAAAAAAGAAAGAAACAAAATAAAAATCAAACAAAAAGTAAGATATAAGCTTGTCTACTAAAGACTCTGTTGAAGAAAATCTTAAAACTTAATATTCAGTAAAAAGAAATGGCAAAGATCAATCTTTGTACATGCTTCATTCCAGAGAACAATTGCATAGGCAAAATTATCAGATGAGAAATAATTCAAAAGTAGAGGTATGTATTTATGAAGACGAAAACTACAGAAAATCTTTTCAAGTTGAAAAAGAAAGCATTCAGAAAAATATGCATTATTTCATCAAACAAGAAAAAAAATCTGAAAAAAGTGTACATAGTTTTTGGGCATTATCACATTTAACTTTTGAATTGGCCTACACCTCTTCTTTAAACTTCCAACTTGAAGTCAATTCTAAGGATCACACCCACCATATAAAATACAAGCATATACAACCCAACCAACAATATACATATACATGTGATAATAACTATAATCTAACAAGGCCAAGTTCCCATGGAATATAAAAAGTTATGAAAAAATTTTGCACTCTTGAAAACTCACACCCTACAAAAACCACACTTTCTAGATTTCTGTCTCTGATACGAGTTTAAAACAGGTGTAAATATCTGACATAGCCACAAATGAATGCTTTAAATTACATAGATATGTGAAAGATAGGTCCCATGTTATTCAATTAACCTCAAACCCTGCATATTAAATTAACCTCAAACAATACCCATATAGTCTAAAACCAAGCCCAGAAAAGATGATCAGAAACTGCAGTAGCACAAAGCAAGGAATTCATTTCAACATTTTTTTTACTTAAAACTTACGATACAGTTGTTTGTAACTCGGTTAATTATAACTACTTTTTTAAATGGTGCACCCGAGGAGATGGCCTTTAAAAGCTGTTTGCTAGAGTAACTTAACTATTATGATGTTATCTTTCAGATGAATTGAATCATTATTACATTTTTAAAAGTTCACAAAATAATCCATTCCAAAAACTTTGACTTTTAAGAATTTTTGAACACAGCTAAAATATCCAAAGGCAAAAACATTTTCTTGGGGAAATATTTTGGCACAATACTGAAGGGTGCTGAAAATTCATATCTTTATTAAGTTTTATAAATTTTGAACTGGCTGCAACTGGCTAAACTGGTTGCATTTTATCTTTGAACTGCCATGTTAGTTATTTAACATGAACAATGCTTGATCTATTCAATAATTAAAATACCTAATCTGAAAAGATGCTTTCACTCCAATATCACAGGCTATTTTCTATTATTCACATTTATCTAAATAAATAAATAAATAAATAAATAAATAAATAAATAAATAAATTTATTATTCATTCCTGTCAACCACAACTATATATACAAGTTGTTAGGACTGTCCTTGACATTATCAATTGGTTATTGTACTTAACAATTAGTTTGAATTTTTAATTTTCATAAAAGAACCCACTAAAGTCCATCCAGAACTAATATACAGAATAGAGCAAGTTTGTTATCTTAGCTACCATCACCCGAGGAACATGTTAATAAAACAAACCATCCTACCTTGTTCTAAAAATATGAAAAATAAAGAGAATGAATGAACAATGCATTTTAAATGTGATGAATATATACAGAAATGGCAATAGTAGCAGCACAAATGTTTTTCAATTGGTAACAGGGGCGTAACCAGACCTTTAAAAATTGTATGCACAGATTTTGAAAATTCCTAGGTACAATTATGTTCCGTGAAAAATACATTGAATTTATGGAGAATAATATCATGGTTGGCTCAAAAAATTGTACGCACAGTGCATCCGTGCGTATGCCTGGTTACGCCCCTGGGTAAGAAGTGTCCATTATCTTAAAAAAAAAAAATCTACTGTCTACTGGGTATTTGGGTGCTTCTACTACTATTTTTGGGTGTAACCATGAAAACGATATAAATTAGGCTGTATAAATGAACTAAAATATTGAAAGAAGTCATAAATATATATATATATGGCACAAACACATACATATAAAACATTAGATATACAAAAGATAGTAAACCTGTTATGACCACAAAGATAATAGGAACTACGTGCTCTGTTGAATATGGTGCTTGTGTACAGGTTATACTAATATTGATATATGGTTACACTTCTCGAATAATTTAACAAGTGTACAGCCACAGGTTTTGTGCTCTGGCTTGTATCAGCTCAGTAACATCAACCTCTTTAAACAAAGACACACACACACACACACGCATGAACGCACACACACAGAATCATAAGTCAGTAAGACTTACCATCTCTAGTGGGCCTGGCTTTCTTGATCCAGTCTGTCAAATGCCTCACAAAGTCAAAGAAAAAGTCTCCCTCGGGTACACTGATCACTGTAATAATAATAATAATAATAATAATTATTATTATTATTATTATTGCAATAAATATGTATATGTTGGTCAAAGTCAAGTCATATAAAAATGCAGCTTTACCAAAATAAATAAATGAATAAATAAATAAATAAATAAATTCCACAACAAAATCTAGCCCCGACATCAGTAAGTCGGTCAAAATATTAATCTCATGCACTTTGAGTCTTCAGCATGAATTACCTTTGTCAGCTATCTTAACAAACAAGCTAAAGCCCTCTGCAGACTTGAGGCTGAGCCTGTTAGCTATGTTCTGACAGAAGTCCTTGGCGCGGGTACTGGAGTCCACTTCAAAGGCCTCATCAGAGTCATCAGGGAAATACACCTAAGACAAGTGTGAAAAAGGTGAAGCTATTTATTTATTTATTTATATTTTTTTTTTCAATTTTCTAATGAAATTCTTCTCATCATTTCCCATGCACAAACATCAAGCATCTGCATAGCATGACAAAAACATATGCGCACACAGAAATCTAAGATTATATTACAATACAATGGTAACTATAATTATATCAAACATTTTTCGAGAAGTTTTTTAAGACAACAAATGATCAAATTACTAACACAATAACAATAAAAAATTAATAAAGTATGGATTATTACCTTGTGGAATATTTGGGTTGTTTTGTGCTGAATTGCCTCCACCTCAACTTGATGGGGTGGGTACTTCCTTTGCCCATTTCTACAATGAATAGTTTACAATGTATCTTTGTATGAACTAACCAACAGTAAATAAATTACAAAGTATCTTTGCTTGACCTAACACTACAGTAAACAATTTACAATTTATCTTTGTATAAAGTAACATAAAAGTAAATAGTTTACAGTGTATCTTTGTATGAACACTACAGGAAAAGGTTACTATGTATCTTTGTATGAACTGACACTATAGTAAACAGTTTACAATGTATCTGCATAAAATAACAACAGTATAAAGTTTTCTATGTATCTTTGTATGAACTAACACTATCACAACAATGTATCTTTGTGTGAACTGACACTACAATATTTTGAGCATAAGCCTTGCACTTTCTCTGTTCTTTATTTTAACACCCCAAATGTGTTTCTCAGGAAAAAAAATGTTCATGTATATTTCTAGGTAAAATCTTGGGATTCCACTTGAATGAGCCAAATATCGAAGGCATTTCTTAAGAATCCCACACGAAATACTTGTCTCATACAGAATTAACTTATAAAAGTAAATAAATATAATAACCAATTTCAATAAAACTATGTATCAATGTTTATATATATATATATTTAGGTGTCATCCATCTTGGCTGATTCAGACAAACTGAAGATATGAGAAACTGAACTGAAGATCATAGGGGAAGAAAGGGTATGTCATGACTCATCAAAATGCAAGGCACCACAATATATATAAATAATATAACATACAAATACAATAAAGACACATTGTATCCAACAATCAATGGTGATTGTGTTTCTCCACCCATGATATATCTCCGACCTACTTTTAGTCAGAACATCATGCAATGAAAAAAAAAAGTAATGGCAGGATTGCATGACTGAAGGCTTAACAATAATATGTTTTTTGGTGTTTTGAACCTTTGAAGGAAGATACACGTCTGAAGTCGCATGCGGGTCGTCTTTAAGTTGATGTTGAACAGTGCAGAGCTCACTTAAGTCACACTTTTAGCACTGGATGTGAAATTTTTAATATCTCAGTTTAATGGAGCCCAGAATAGTCAAAATATACTTGCAGTCCATTCATCTAGTAAAGAAAATTCCCTGACTCCAACATAGACAATTTTCTTCTGTGAGATGTGTCTACTCTCTTCCAAAGATGCTTGAAAACCAGTATTCATAAATCCTGTGTCAGTGTATTAAATACAAAGATTGGTAAAGCACCACCAAAAAGTAGTTAGAACATTTTAGAGTTGAAGTTATTATTTAGGAGGGGGGGGGGGGCAATAAATAATAAAAATAAATAAATAAATAAATACCTCAGTGTTTTCTGCAGTCTGTTCAAACAGTCCGCAGCAAATGGACTTTTCTTAGATCTTAGGAACAGGGTGACCTCCTTCAGAAGATTTGTGCTGGGTGCGAAACATCCTGTCGCTAGCCACATCAATTCCCAGCCGCGCTCCTCACTCACTCTGAAGGGGGTAAAAAAAATAAAATTTCACTATTTGAATGAAGATCTGCCAATATTTTGAACAAATGCAGTCAATTCCATTTGCTTAATATTCTACTGTTACAATAACCAGTAATAAATTACAAATGATTCTTATAAAAAATTATGTAGAAATGTATATTTAATTAATCAATAGCAATGTGAGAACAAATATTGTTGTTCAATTTTCATATTCTAGCTGTTATAGCAATTTTTGATGGTTCTCACCCACCTATTTCTGTTTTCTGTGAGTTGTTTGATCACTTGGCAGTAGATCTCATCCCTCAGAATTTCCTAGAAAAAACAAAAAAACATTGATAATATTCCTATTTCTTTGAAAAATCAAATTGAAATAGCTGATACAAGCTACTTTTCCAAAGAGATGATGCCGAAACACCTAGAACATCTGAAATAAAAAAAAAAAAATGCTGCAAGGGCAAATTCCTATAAAACACCCTATGGTATAAATTAAATATATTTCAATTCTTTCAGGATTACTAAATAAATAATCCTGTTAGAAGTGAAATATATTTATTAAGTAAATGACAACAATTGATATAAGGAGATATAATAGATTTTAAAAAGATGGAATCCTTCTAATTAGTACTTTGGAAATACACCCCGTTTATCAGACAATGCAGTAAAAAAACTAGTAAGTGGTTGATCTTGAAGTATACAAAAACATTTCAGAAAAAAAAAGAAAAAGAGGAGTCTCCTACTATATTTCTTTTTGTCTCACACATCTCATTTCATGATATGTATTTTACATAAACTGTATATATTTGATATAAAATGCATTGCTTTACATGAGTTTTCATTAATCCTCTAATTCTTTAAGCAGTAGAACCATTTCAGTTGTTTTTCTTTGACAAAGCACATATACAAAAATTCCTCCAATGTTTTTCAGATGAAATAAGGTGTGATGCCAGTCTCCAAAATCATATATATTCGACTAAAATCTCTAATATTTCAACTTAAATTGGCACTAATGGTAGGACAATAAATGAGACCGCCTTAACTAGCATTATTTTCCCATTTAACCCATTTCCTTTCAGACCCATTACAAAAGAAATTGACAAACTCCAGCAGCTTAGCTGTATCATTTCAGCATAAATGTAAATATGAAGTGGGATTTATGTCTACAAAATGGTATTATTTCATTTTTATGTCTTGCATAAAGAGTATAATTTTGTATCTCATTTGGTTGTAATGTTTTTCTTTTCTACATTACAAATGGCCATTCCTAGCTTGTTTGGCTCTTTTCCAAAACCTGTATCAAAACAAGATAATGCTCTTTCATCTAGCTTATATGTTATTCTAAAGCCTTACAATTAATATTTCATTTTCTTTGTAGAGTTCAATGATTTTTATACATTGAATTTTTTATGCGTAAATAAAATCTGTTTTACCAAACAAAGGAGATAAACATGTCATCTACAAATATTTTTAATGTTGTTTTCTTTAGATGTCCAATGACTGTTCTCCTATTTTCTAAATATAGCTTTATTAATGCAGTGCATATTTGTAAAAATGTGTAAAGATTTTAAATGCTAGAAAATTTGTAAAGATAAAGAAAAAATATAGATATGATGGAGCTTCTATTAGGAAATTTTAAAAAATATCTTTAAACCACAATTTTTTTTAACCTCCAAATTGATGTAATCTGTGACCTCCTTGATATTACATCAGTTTTACCAAGACAAGGAAGGGATTAAATGTTGCCACTACATACAATTATTAGTGACTTATGATCATAATCTAACATGCTAAATAACTAGGAGATGACAAAGGAAATATTAAAATAAAGCCTCCAGACAAATAAATCAAATTTCCAAAATTAAAATAAAAAGAGGAAGATAATAATGATGAGGATGTCTCTCTCATTCATTTTTTTTATCTTACCAGGAAACCACCAGAACTAGGATTGATGTTTTGTGGTAAATAAAGCACACCACTAAAAGATGCCTGATAAAGCTACTGACGCATTTGAAGAAAAAAAGTCATCCATTTCATAACAACTTTACAACTGTTGGCTTGCCACGTCTTTCAAGATAACTCATTAATCATATTAATGTGCGAGCCCCCAAATCCTCTTCGAATCCCCAGAGAACTTTTTCACAAATCATCAGCCCAAATACAGGTCTTAAATTTTAGACCAAAATTTTCGTCTACTTTGATTTTTCATACTTACATCTTCCATTGCAGGCTCAAAAATGCTCGTAATGAAATCATCCATCTCTGCATAATCATCAATGTCCTGTTCTGTGAGGCCCTCTCTGATATGCTCTACTATCTCCTCTCTTATTTCTTCCCTAATCTCTTCCGTCAACTCTTCATCGCTGTCACAAAGGTCATCAAACAAACCTTCTGGCAACTCTGCTTCCAGCATTGCCTCCAGCAGTTCTTCCTCCTTATCACTAAGATCCGATGTGGACTTTGAGCGATTCAGACCCAAAGGATTTTCACCTTCGTCTTCTTCTTCTTCCAATGGTTCATCCCATTCTTCCACATCTTCTTGTTCTTCTTCAGCATATGCTTCCTCTGCTTGTTCTTCCTCAACATCCTCTTCTTCTGGCTGCTGTTCCTCAATATTTTCCTCCTCATGTTCCTCATTCTTCTCATCACCACTGACTTCATCCTCTTTTGGTTCAGTCTCTCGTTTTTTCTCTATCTTTTTCAAGAAGTTACGGTCCATTAGAGCCGCCTGAAGTTCGCTCATATGAGGTGCTTTACGTATTTCAGGTGGTCGCTCTACAGGCGATATAGATTTACGTTCTATTGGTGAAGGGCTTCGTTCTTCTGACCTATCTTCACGTGATGTGCTACGTTGTTGAACTGGTCTCGTCTTGACTGGTGCTGCCTGCTTGCGATTGTTTTCAGCCATCATTTTACGGTCCATGGTCTTTGGGAGGTTGGTTCCCTTCAGAGCATCTAGCTGTTTTGGAGGGTACACAACCATGGCGACTTGGCTAGGGTTAATCTTTTGAGGCTTCACATGGGCAATCGTAGGACCCATCTGTTTCACTGGCTGAGGTTTAGGTTTCGGTGGGTTTGCATGCATAATGAAATAATTCTTAGGCTTTTCAGTAGACTTCTGCTTCTGTAGTTGTGGCTGTTTTTGGGGTTTTGGGGCAGTTCTTTTTGGTTGTGGTGGAGGTGGAATCCTGTCTGGTATATCAGGAAGCATGGATTTTGGAAACATTCTTGGGGGTGAACGAGTCTTTCTGGACCGCTCACTATTTCGCACCATAAGAGGATTATGACGAATGCGAGGACTACGCGGCTCATGATGACTATGACTATGTGGAACACGATGACTACGTGGCACACGTGGACTACGAGAGATACGTGGACTTCTTGGGATGCGTGGGCTTCTAGGAATGCGCGGGCTTCTTGGTGGCTCTGAATGCTGGCGTAGCAGGTGCCCTCTTGGATGTGAGCTGACTACTGGGGCAGAGTGATGTGGCTCTCTCTCCCTCCTAGTCACTGAGGCTTCGGAATTCTGTGATCTAAGGGAGTCCCTAGGAGATCTGTTTATTGTTTGTTCCCTTCTATAATCATCTGATCTAACGGAGTCCCTAGGAGATCTGTTCATTGTTTGTTCCCTTCTATAATCGTCTGATCTAACGGAGTCCCTAGGAGATCTGTTCATTGTTTGTTCCTTTCTATAATCGTCTGATCTAACGGAGTCCCTAGGAGATCTGTTCATTGTTTGTTCCCTTCTATAATCGTCTGATCTAACAGAGTCTCTAGGAGATCTGTTCATTGTTTGTTCCCTTCTATAATCGTCTGATCTAGCAGATCTGTTCAATGTTTGCTCCCTTCTATAATCATCAACTACTGGGTGTGATTCTCTTCCACTTTTACTCATTGTAGAATCTCGCCTATGCTCATAAACTGGGTCTCTCGGTGTTCTACTTACTGGGGGCTCACGGTGATGGCTGTTAGTCACAGGTGGCGGTGGAGGGTCTATGGGTCTCCTGCCTTCTATTGGATCACGACGATGTCCATTTGACATATATGCTGGTTCCACTGAACTCCGGCTTATTGGGGGCTCCTGGCGATGACTGTTTACAACTGGGGGTGGCGGTTCCAAATATTGTCGACTTGGCGCAGGCTCCCTCCTGTGTCCATTCACTGGGGGAAGAGGGTCAATCGGGTTTCTATTAGTTGGCACCTCACGTGGATGTCCACCATTTGCCACGGGTGGCGGCACACTGACTTGTCTGTTCATATGGGCATTGAGGCTATGCAGATTTTCTGTGGTGAAATTTGGCCTTGGTATGGTACCGTTAATATGTGGCATGGGTCTTGGAGCAGTTCCATTCATAGACTGGTGAGAAGAGGGTGGAGGGCGATCACTGCTGTGGTAAGACGGGGATGGAGGAGGGCTGTAACTGCGTCCTCCATTGGAATACCCACTACTGTGATGGTACCCATTCATGGGTGGGGGGCTGTGGCCTCGTGGGGCGTGTCTCCCTGGGGAAGGAGGGGGGCCACGCCCTTCTCTCTGCCAGTCTTCATTGTATTGCCTCTCGCTGGGATAACGAGAATGGGGGTGGGGGTGGGGGCGGCTCATTCCTGGGCGGAGTCTGTGGCTGAGTGTGATAATCGGGCTCTGGGATGTAATGATCTGCATGGCTTCTCTGAGGTTTCATAGTGTGTGCCCTACTGCTATAATCATTATAGTCTGATCTGTATGTGTCACCCCCGTAACCTTCACCACCATTACGACTGGCTGGTATTACGGCATATATTTCTGAGCCAGAGTTGTAGCCATCACCTTCATACAAGTTCCCTTTCCGGGGCAGTCTTCGTTGCTGCGTGTCTACTGAATTGTAAGGCCTACCTCTCTCTCCCATCATCATTTTTGCAATGTTAAACGTCCAGATCAACAACAATATAAAAAAGACAGTCAATCTCTTTCAGTCGTACAGAGTTGTATTGTTATACCATGCTAAATGATGGAAGACCAGAAATGTGTGCACCAACGCCTGGGACTTACGAGTCGGAATGTTGTTTCTCTCCTTGGCTATTAATCAATGTGAAAGGTACACATGAGATGGGGGGAGACTTGGACTTTTAATGCAGTTTCTGACTCAAAGGTACCAACAGGTAGGCAATGAATTAAACAAAACAGCTTAATCACCTCTGCTTCAGTCAGTACAATGCACTCATATATTGTGCTGGAAAAATGCCTTTAATATATTCCAGTGCTTTTTGATGTAAAAAGTTTCAATTTTAGCTGCAGAAACAAACTCTCCTTCAATAGACGATATATTTCCTTCAGTCTTGTAGTAGAGTCTGAGCTATAAAAAGAATCCAACCACTGTTCTTCCTTAAACACTCAACCTGCAAAGATGCTTTAATAATCATTCCCCACAAGGTGCAGTGTCAGGTGAAAACATCAACCAGGATCCTGGGTATGTCAAATACAGCAATTCCTCTCCTGTTCCTTGTTTATATACCACGTAGTCCAATCAAGCCAGGGTGATTCAAAACCTACAGATGAGTCAAGTTAATCATCCAGAGCTGTGGTGTCATCAGAGTCCAACTCCCCTTTGACTGCCACGCAGCATTTAAGGCAATTTCAAAATAAAATAGCCTTAAAATACCTGTTTCTTTTTAAAGAAACTCCACTGCAGTTTTTCCTTTTAGCAGAAGGAAAAAAAGGAATCCTCTAAACTGAGTGTCAGTCTACCACAGAACTGACTCCCACCTAGTCTCTAGCATGCACAGAATACATCTGATCTCCCGCCTCGTGCCTCACAGGACCCCCATTATACCATTCATAAGGAAACAACATCAAAAAACAATAGGCACCATTCAATCTTATCCCTATGTCAGGCGCCACCTATACCACAGCATGCCATGACTCGGGGATGTTTTGCAACTCATCATTATTCATGCTGCTTCAAGGGCCCTGTATAATTGCAGTGGAGGGTGAGACATGGATGTGAGGAGGCCTTGTCCTGCAAGCTGGATGCAAATGGGACGGTGTAATGAGTTTTCTTGAGACAAGGCCTCTTTGCAAGGTGATGACACTTTTGTGTGACCAAGGGCATATTTTTCTGATCTAAAGAGGGCAATGAAAGAAGTGGTTTATATGCTGGTTTACAATATGGCTGGACTTTGAAACACAAAGATACTTTCATATTTTGGTTTATCTGTGATATAACATATACCCTATAACTATAGTGATATGGAAATGCAGGGTGGGTGGAATGTGTTTCAGAAATATCACTCTATAAAAAAAGACCTCCAATTGTCTATGACTAGGCTTTTATTGACAATCAAAGTACAATTTGCCAGCCCAAATACATGCAAAGATATAAATCGCACTGTAGTGCTCTGTATGGGTGGTGCATTAAAGGTGAAAATTTTGACATGTGAATGGAATATGTAAGAAGACTTTGCTGCCAAACAACTGTAAATTTATCTTGATATTAATTACATATTTCAAATTTAAAAACTCACTATTTTCACAGTGGCAGATCATCCAATTAATAGTATTAGAAAGTTTCCAAGCATTTATGAAATCTTTTCTCTCTTTTTAAATACTTAGTAATGGAGTGAGCAAATTCTGAAAAAAAAAAAGTTTGAATACTCTCCCCTGAATTTCTTCCTATTTTTGGATAATTTCCTTAACCTTCTTTCACCAATAACAAGGACAGGATCTGCCATAATTTACAACTATGTGAATTACAGTAAACAGTTTTTCCTACATTATATATCCTTTTCTTTCCTCTCAAAGACTGCTCTACAGTTCATCTAATGATAATAATGAACATTTACGGAGAGATCTCTAAGATGACCGCTGTGCTTAAAATGGCCCTTAAAACCATATTTAAACAAAGCATGCCCCTTTCACCTTGTTTGTCTGCTTGGAAAAAGTCATTTTGTAAGAAGAGGTTCAAAATGGGAGAGCAGAACACAATGGTATGTCTTGTTGATCTGATCTCCTCTTTGATAATAATTTTGGTAATGCAAAACACGAGCTCCTGCAGATAAAGATAAACATTCAAGCTGAAATTTATTGGTCTGAACTGAGTTTTTTTTTCTATTAGCAAAGATTGCAAAACTTGTTACAGATGTTTTTATGTTACTTTATAGAAGAGAAAGAAGAAACCTGATTGCTAAAAAAAATTCAAAGAGGACTTTTGTTTTTAGATGGCATATATCTTCTTTTCAGACATTCTGTGGTGATGGGTGTAAAATTGAAGATGAAATGAAGCAATAAATAAATCCTGTTACCTTGAATGTTAATTTGTCAAATAGGTCTGTCACAAAGCTTAACTGACTTGTTCTTGTTTTTAGTTTATTCAAGTATCAGATACTTTTTTATAATCAGAGTATGCTGATTAAAATGCATTTCATTGTGTTAAAAAATCTTTACACTTGATAACTGCATAGTCTGTAATACCTCTTCATAGTTCACAACTCTACTGCATTCTATATTAATCTTCTGAGTTCCAACTCAAGTTCCAAAAATGCATATTCAAGCAATACGACTGTAACAAGGAGAAAACTATCTTAATTTCATGTCAAAAAAAAAAAAAAAAAAAAAAAAAAAAAAATCATGTGAAATTTTCTAACAAACGTAACCCTCTGACACTGCAGATTACAGTCATCTATTACAAATGGTTGGTACACCTATGACAAATAGTCCTATCTGTCCATGGAGTCATGCAATCATAAGACTGAAACAATGGGAGTACATATATCAGAGAAAGAGGAATCATGTCTGGATCCTAATTATCAACAGACTTATCTAACCCCCGAGGTCGGCTGACTCAGGAAAACTTTGTATGGACATGCAACTTGGCCTATCAGCTCGTAATTAGGGAATGTTGAAGCAAGTTCATTGCAACAACATTGTTATATATTTTGATGCAATTTGATAAAAATGGGATTAAACATTAACCATATATTCCCAAATCTACCATAATCACTTTCTAATAGTCAACTTCTGTGAGATCTGATGCAATTACTGAGTATATTACTCAGGGTCAGTTAGTCTGGTTCAGAATACTGCCCATGGTGGGCATTGCATGACGGCAGCCATTACTGCTAGTTGGCCAACTACTTCATACTGTCCTGGGTAACGTGCACTCACCATGTGGCATACATACTTTTGTTACGTGAAACAACTTTCTAGTCTCAAATGAGATTTGTGTCAAGATCTACTTTTTATGGCTTACGTGACTTGGCAAAATGAAATATTTATTTACACATGCACACTCACACAAACATATTTTACTGCAAAATGGATTAATAAATTCAGTGCCATCAAAATATTTCTATTAGTACATGACAAGAATGAGTATCAAGAAATAAGCCACATGGCAATTTCTCACAAATTCCAAGTAATCTAAACATTTCATAATGTCAAAATTTGATTGAAATGGTTAATTTCTCAATAAATAAATAAATAAATAAATAAATAAATAAATAAATAAATAGTATTAATGCACTAAAGAAAAAAAAAAATTGGCTTAAACACATTTCAGAATTTGCAAACCACAATTTCAAATATTATCAGCAACACTACAGTTTTGAGAGAAGTACACTGAATATATTCTTCTCAAAATTTGTGAGACATTACCTTACTTTCAAAGGAACTGATGATATACTTACATGTTTCAGAGGGGGCTCAAAGATCTGGTCCGTCGTCTCGTTGCTACCTCTCGTTCTCTTAGACGGGTGGTCTCCCATGTACTTGAGTATAGGTAGAGACAGTTAAGGACTTAAACTAAATATTATAGAGCTCATCCTAGAACATTTCAGACGAAAAAATGTAAAATTTAAAAACAATTTTAGCTGTACACGGCCCTGATACATGGATAAAAAATGTAAACATTTTTAAGCAGATCAGAGATAATATATATTATGCAAAGAGTGTCTTAACAATGCTTCATCTCTACAATGTATATATAAATGTAATCAGTTTATGCATACAAAACCACAATAAATATACAGTGGTGCTTTAGAATGCAATATTTCCTTTTCCTTGGCTCTCCAATACAATAAGAAAATCTAAATTATATGGACAGAATTTGAAGATTGCCCCCAACATGTCTACCTCCCGAACGTGAGATCCTCATTGAAATTCTGTTTATATTGTTGAACATACTGTTTTATAGACAACTAATGTGCTTGCAGGAAATTAATGAACTGCTGGCACAGCTAGATCCAGAAAAATTCATTTAATGTGGAATCAAACCTGGACATGTTTTTGTTCAGATGCACTCGTAATTGCATTCACACAGTCGTTTCTAGAAAATGTGATTTTAACTTTAAAGTGTCACTAAAAATACCGTTTTGGTCCAATTACCCCTTCTCTTTCTCTCTCTCTTCTCCCCTATCTCTCTCTCTCTTCCCTACTAACAAGCCAATTAGTATTCAGTAATGCAATAAAGAACCAATTCAACACACATTAACACAAAACCCTTCATTACGTAACAATGTCTTCTCTGAAATGACCATTAACACCATGACCAATGGTCAGCAGAGGACCATCAGCTCTCACCTTGTCTACCTCTGACACATTAAGTGTCAACTGCCCATTCAATTATATAGTCTGGCCACTGGTTTATCATAATTATGGTATCCCATCATCATGCAAAGTACCCAGAAAGTATTAGAAGGGGTCTCATCCATCTACATATATCTTTTATATAACATTTACCATTCTTTGTTAGTAGTTATAGAGACTATAAATGTATGACCATTCTTGTGTTCAATAAAATATTTTAATATTTATTTATCATAAAACTCATATGGACAGAAGACAGTTTTGATACATGCGTTTCTTGAGACAAAATGGCAGGCCCATGGTACTTAAAATCAAATATAGTTATCTTAAAGAGCCTAGATATTATGTTATTTTCTTTATAACGAAAAAAAAAAAAAAAAAACATTCAGATAAAAGGTTGCTGAAGTATGTGATATTTCCCTAGTAAATGTTGATTTGCTGAAAACAACATGCAATGCATTACCATGATAATCAGTAAAAAATGTGTTATTTGGGGAGGAGGGGGGGATGTATCACAAAAAGCCCCTGATTATGACGTGAACAAATTTCTTCTCCAACAAACTGGCAAGCCTGCCATGCATTACTGACAACAAGTACACCACCTGGCAGTGTGTTCATTAGCAGGCCCTACCTGAGGCATAACACACCCCTCAGGTACACTCTCATTAATTCAAGCTCATACATATGAAATAAGAGGCGTTATCAACTCTTCATTACCTCACAAAAAGGCTTACTGTGTCTCAATGGACGGAAACCACATCATGATGTTCATTGATGCAAAACCTGCCTTGGGTATGGTAACACATGGGAAACATGTATGTTCTAGTATATGAAAAAAAGTAAAGTCGTGTCCATGTTGTAGCACAAACATTATAACCATCATAATGCTTTGCCCTCTTTTTTCACATAAAAAAAACATGCTGGTACTACTTTGAAACGGTTTTCATTATCTGAAGAGAAGATGATAAAAAAGACTTATTTTTAATACCTTATGTCAATGTTAGTGTGTATTTCAAATTGCTATTTTTCCTGGACCTCATCACTGCTCTCATAGGTCTTCTCTTTTATATCTTCTCTACCCCTCACCTCTCCCCAAACTCACCCCCCCCCCCTCGCTTTCCCCACTTGTTGACTATGCTCACTTTAATGGAATGAAGCTGTGCAGAGACATCCTACAAGTTTGTTTCAATCAATATGATCACAACATGAAATGCAACTCTGAACAACCAAACTGAGCCCTTCTCAACCAAAAACACATTCTACCCGTCTCAACCAAGCACATTCAACCCTTCACACCTATCACACCCAGAAAGGATATAGAGGAAGCAGTTGATTGATTCCATGCTGAGCTCTTCTTTCCCGAGGAGTTTCTTCAACAATGGCTGCTTGAGTGGTTCCTTAGAGTAGCGCCATAGCTCCTCCTGTCGTCGTCTCTTGGCACTGGACAGGGAGAGAGTCTTAGACAGGGTTCTTTTGGGAGGAGGTCTGGAAGGTTTAAAATATCAATAATTATCAAAGGACATCTATCTTTAATGATCAGGGATGAGGCTGCCACTTAGTGAAAAAGTCAGAAAAATATGGGGTGGGGACCCTAGACCAATGATATTTTTGCCCCCCGAAAGGTTGGAAATCCACAGAATGATAAAAAATCCTTAAATGATTAAAATGTCCTATTACTAGTTTACATATATTATTTGTTGTACCCCTATATAAGTGACACTGACTTTGAGAAGAAAATGTGTTCGAATTTGATTCCAAATTTTAAGGGCTAACACTGGAGAGATCACGGTTAATACCCACCTAAAATGGTCGAAGGAATACTCCATCAGCGTATGTGGTTTCTCACTGGAGTCGTCAGAGCTCACCGCGTCTGAGTGGATCAGGCGCTGAGACTGCTCATCAGCTTGCATAGCGAAAAGATTCTGTAAATGAAAAAAAAAGAAAAATTATTTTACAAAGTGTAAGAAATTCTGGTGCATTTAAACACACTGACCTGTATAGGTCTCATTTTGATACTAAACCTCTTCAAAGTCTTTCTGGGTAATTCTTGACTTCTAAATCCCAGCCATCAAGTAATACTTCACCACTTGATTTTAGTTCAACAAGTTCGCTCAAACAGCTACTTATGACTGGGCCAGAATGTGCTGATAGGTCATCCACACAGTAACGTGCAGAATCAAGCGATGCAAAACTGAATTCAGTTTTCTAGTTGACAGCAATCCTCATTTCGACTTCTGAATAGCTAGAGACCGAAAAGGTGTGTTGTCACCATTCTATGCCTGGTGTCACTGCGTCTGACGTTAATGCACATTCTGGCATAGCCTATCTATCTTGTAGTTTATTTGTGTCCCGAGTTTTTTTTATGCTTTGCATTTATGATACATACGTAGAACATATCCAAATACCTGCCCAATACTCGCCTCAACATTTAGCAGAGTGTACTGAATACAAATGAATAATATGGCAGTTTACAATACTACATTTTCACAACTGTGTAGCATGGCTCAATGCTGTGAGAGCTTTTTATAAAAGTGGGTGGTTTTTGGAACACACGTAAATGGCTCCTGGCCAATCATCATGTTGGAATGGTATCAAGGACACCAAACAACCCATCTTTGATGACATCAGTACAGAATTCTCTTACACTCACGTGTACTGTGGCACGCGGCAAATCGGCACCATCTTTGATGACATAAGAACAGATATAAACAGAACTTTTTCACACTCACGTGTTCTGTAACATCAACGTGTTGTTTTTCACATCCAATAAGTTATATAATTTCTTAGTTTTAGGTGTATTGGGATATTGGGAAAGATGAAAATTGGAAAATCACCAAATTTCCCTTACATTTTATGATGCACAGCAGTATTGTCAACAACTTAGATAACCTCATCATTAATACACCATTTCCTCATCATTATTATATCATTTTTAATCAACATTTATTTTGTTACACAATTTTAAATACTTAGTCAATCCTATTGGCAGGTTCATTAATTAGTTTCCTCTTGCAGCAGAAAATGTTATTTTTACACGAAAGAAAATAGGGGTAGGAGATGGAATAAACTATAACGCATCCTGCTGGGAAGTCATAAACAGAGAATATTAATATCCAAGTAGATATCATTGTTTTTCTTTTAACCAACAGAGTCAAGACATAGGAAAAAGGAAGGCAGGAGAATCCATTTTGCTACAGAGAATTCTTTTTGGGTAAGTCGCATAAAAATATGTAATTTGGATCAATTTATGTTTCAAACAGGATCTTTGGACCACAGAGTTGTTTTTTTTTCTTATGAGGAGAGTGTGTACATGCACGTGTGTGTGTGTGTGTGTGTGTGTGTATGTGTGTGTATGTGTGTGTGTACATGCATGTGTGTGTGTGTGTGTGTGTGTGTGGGGGGGGGGGGTCCTATAACCATTTTCTAAAATAAATACATTTGTTTCTTTTGAATCATTTTTCATCACATTCTGTACATTACAAATTGCACAGGCTTGACCATTCTCCACAGTGGAAAGAGGTGTATCTATTTCAGGCCCACAGCCAGTAATTTCAAAAGGAGGGTTCTTTTTCTAAAAAGTAGACCTTTTACCATGAAACCTCCCTGTACCTAGATACAATTTTGCCCAGAGGGGACCTTCTCTTAGCAAAAATTGGGGTTCTTTCGAACCCACCTAACCCCCTTTGTCTACAGGCCTGTATTACAGCTCTTATGTAAATGCTCTGTGGTGTAGACACTTACCACAATATCTTGTGGAGGCTTGGTGATGGTAGGCAGCACGTAGACGCACTCCGCGGGGAAGTCTCCTTTCTGTCCTGTTCTGGCACATATACCAACACACCATCCCGAGCTCATGACCGTCTCTCCATTATCCTGGTCCAGCACAATCAGGTCGCCCTTCTGGAAACTCAAGAAAGAGGAGCCCTCGCCTGGAAATAAAAATGATAAAAATTTGTGAAAAAGTGCAAATAGTGAAAATAATAATAATTTTAAATAAAATAAAATACAAAGGATTGGACTATTTTTTGCTGCATCTTACTTACATCAAAAAATCTTTAGGCAAATCAAATTTTAGAGCAAACGATGACAGTCCGTCATCACTTTAAAAAAATTTAAAGTCTGTATGAGCCAGACGGTAACAAAAATATATAAATATATCTCCAGAGCCATCTGGGAAATAAAATTATCCTATCCCCCTAATTATGAAATGGTTTAATTACACTGAAAACCATAAAAACTAAACTTGAATCACATAAAAAGTTCATTATAACAATATTAGTGCAGTATTTCTTGTAATTATGTAAAAATGTGTTAAAACTATCAAATTATAAGACATCTTGCAGTAATTGCACGCACTTATAAACACGGAGACTTTGTACCAATTGACTTAAAGTTTAACATATTCAGAAAATTGATTTTTGGCCAATTAGGTCTGACAACTTCATCTATATTTTTGACAACCTGACAGAATACTAATGAAAAAGACACCAATTGTGAAATTAAAAAAAAAATAAATAAATAAAATAAAAAAATACACAAAAAATTATGACATTAAATAAGTGTTTTATGTAAGTCAAACCAGCTGCTTATGTAATAAAATTCTAAGTGATAAATCATATGCTTTACAAAAATGGTAAATCTATTTAATATATAAACACTATTTCAAGTGAACTACACAATCAAAGCTTATACTGTGCAATAAATAGCAAATCATAGTCGGGGAACTAGTTTCAATATTAATAAAATCTTCAACATCAAAAAAATGGCATAACTCTCACAAACACAAATACTGTGTTTCAATTATCATTCAAAAAAGCCAAACTGAATGGCACTGCACCTTAAAAAACTGCAATGTCAATAGGTTGTTACATTTGCCCAATTGTTATTATTATTATATATCTGTAAGTTCAAGAAGAGAATGTTGTGTTGGTGCTAAACCTGGCAAAGCACCAACTGGACAACAATGAAGCTTTGCTCTGCTGCAGTAATGTCCCTGTAGGCTGCAAATCATACTGTGATGATGATTATCTACATTAAATATATTATTTTATATGTAATTTCTCCTGAGAACATTTGGTAATTAAAAGAAATACCATATTACTGAATATACTCACAGTGTTTATCTCAATAATTCTGTATATTCTCCACGCCTATTACAATGCCACTATGAATATTTCAATATAAAGAATAATTCACATATGACAGACTGAAAAATCTCCTTTAAAGTACAGTGTCACAGCTTGCTGTGGTCTGAGCTAATAGTAAGTTGTAACTGGAGTAACGTCCCTCCTACTAATGCTGGAGTTACTTCGCTCAACACTAGGTCATCATAGAAGACAGATCTCATTAAGAGATATGAGAGTCCCACTGCCAACTTGTCTAATAGTACATACAGTGCCAGCTTGGCTTTGTAAAGTTGTAGCTGTAACAAGCACTAACAGAAACATCAGTGCTGTAAACAGCATGGCACATGAGCCATTGGAAGATTTTTTTTTTTTGTCAAATAAAGATTAAGATGGAGGATTTATTGTCACGGCATTGTGTCATCTTTGAAATCTGTGACATAATTTAGAAGTATCAGCCTGGCTTACGAACTATGAAATAAAAGTGTTTCTTTTTTTTTTTTCAGTGTTGGACAGAGCAGCTAAAGTCATGGTGTTATGTCATCTTTGAAATATATGACATAATGAAATAACAGCATGGCTAAAGAACTAAAGGTGACTTTTGGAGGTGGAGCAATTATTTAAAGGGCACTGTGACATCTATGACATGTGAGACAATATAAATATTATCGAGGCTAATGAGCTGCCCCACTGTGGCTTTTTTTAGAGTTGGATGGAGCAATTATGGACATGGCGTTATGGTATCTTTGACATATGTGACAAGGTTTGCCTGTACTGAGTGGGACATGAATAATCTATGTAGCGTATCAGATTTTTGATTACATACTTGGATTTTTATCTGCAAGTTGAAACAATTGCAACCATTTTATGTGTAAGAGGGACTTTTTAATCTACTTCAAATGGCAAAATGGCAATGAAACTAACAAAAAAGGTATTTTTAAAAAAATATGTTTGCTACTATACAATTAATGCCTGACAAATAAAAAAAATAATACAAATAACAAAAGCCTTTTCCTACTGCCAAGCTATAAGACATACTTTGTGCAGTAGCTAGCATGTGTTCAACAAGCAATTGTGCTACACATGTAGATTAATAGTGTCTTCTCACCTAGAATATTGTAACAAATGGCTGCATATGCAAGAACAGAATATTTACCAATATTCACACACATCCCACAATAGCTTCCTATCTTTTTCTGAATGTGAATTATAAATGAGATGACACAAGACCCTAAAATAAGATCTATTCAAAGAATGTCTCTTTAACACTTGATTAATGCCTACATCATTCACATGAAGCATATCTTTAATTTTAATTAAAATATACTTAGGATCTTAGATTAAAATCCAAATCTAATGATTGCTGCCAACTAAATATAAAGGAGGCTTTTTTCTTATATGTATCTGACACCTGTAAAACAACTGGAAGGCTTGTAATATTAAAACCAATGACTTCTTCCTTGAAATTAAATACACAATGTAAAGATAAGACTTGAATTCTCAGCCCGATTGCATGATATTAACTTCATGCTTAGGTTTGCAACTGCCAAGATTAAGACATATTAGGGCTATATCTGAAATCTTAACTTATTCATGAACTGTGGGCATACAGAAACATGGTGTGCTTAATTGAAATTAATGAGCTAATTAAACATGAATTAATGGAAACCACAGCTTTTAAGAGCTGCCGGACTTCTCTGATACAAGCCCTAATTGTGGATGATGTTAAAAAAGATAAATCTTGATGTGAGACTTTGGGGGATGCATGTCAGAATGGATAGGAAAGGGAAAATTCACTAAATTTGTGCATTATAGTTTCAGCTAAAATACTGAAATATTTAAAAGCTATTTTGAGTTCCAGATTTGACAACATTGCTCCTTACTGCTTAATTTACCCATCAGCATATATTTAGCCATATTCCATAAAATAATCATTAGCACAGCATGTCTGTTTCTATAAAATGGGCAAAACTTGGTCTTAGATTTAGAATTATTACTAACTGATATCGTGTGAAAGCAGACTTCCTTAAATAAGATGTTGGTCTTAAACTTAAAACCCAACCAATGCAGCTGTATTGTAACAGTTAACAACTCGATGTGAGCTTAAATTTTGATCCAAATGAAGGTTCTTTTGTAAAACTGATCCCCAATACTCTTTCCAAAAAATTTAAGGTTAATTTCATATATAATCAGATAATATAAAACACCTACCTGGAGAACTGTAATCCTGTATTGCAATCACGTATTTTGACCTCTTTTTCAAACCCTCCAGGAAGGTCACCACAAGGTCGCGGATGTCCTCTGCATTTGGTGAGGTGAAGGTGAATTCGTCCCCTTTCACTGTGGCCAGAGTGAAGCTCTGCCCATGCATTTTACCCGTTCTGAAAGACAAGAAAATTTGGCTAAAAGGCTGCTTTTCCAAAAAGTAGGCAAGTCATTAGGCTATGGTCTTTTATTTAATACTTACAGTATCAATGGACTAAACTGCCCCTATCTGGGATTAAACTATCCTGAAATCCAGGTACTTTTCCACTTTTTAAAACTTCTCAAGTCTAAATAATTGGAAAATGTACAATAAATAAATAAATAAATAAATAAATAAATAAACTAGACACAGTCTAAATGTTCTACCTGCTACTAGAGACAGCGGTAATCTCTGGGAAGGATAACTCCAGAAGCACTTGCTCCTGGTCATCCACCACATACACGCCCGTCCAGTTCACAGCGATTATGACATCATTCTTGGGCAGGCTCGGCCCAGCAAACTTGTACGCCTCGTAGAACCGAGAGAAAAGCAGCGGCCATTTGTATTTTGCATAGTTGACGATGTCCTCCTTGACCTTGAGGCCTGGCACCTGGTCGCGCTTGAAGTAGCTGTTACGGTGACAGTTTATGACACCCTAAATATTGCATTAAAAACATGATATATTAACTGACATTTCACAAAATTTGACTTATCATTTATAAAAAGTAAATAAATTATACATCTGGTGTTAAATCATTGAGCTAAAAACATCTATTTTAGCCCCAAAGTCCAACAATTTATAACTAATTAACTTATATGAAGTGCTCAATCTTCCAGTAGTAATATTTTGCAGCTGCAAACTGTTAACAGCCCGAGGGATATAAGAAGACATAAAGGAATGGAGTCTATCATATTCCTCATCTGTATCATAATCTCCACAGTGCTGCAGAACAGCTATCTTCATCCTATTTTGACAATAATAATAATAGATAAATAATTAAATAAAATAGTGCTCACATTCATCCAGTAGTTGATGGTCTTATGCTGCAGGCTGCTGTCAGGTATATAAGAAGGCAGTAGGGAGTGGAGACGCTCAGGCACCATGTCTGTTCCATAGTCTATGTAGTACTGCTGGGCAGCTATCATAGCCAGATCTTCATCCTGTAAGCAAAGTAAAGCAATGCTGTCAAATGTACAGACAAAACAGCAAATAATGATACGTAAAATAGGTTATTTAGTCAATTTGATGCAATACTACAAGAGCTTAACAAAGCTATTACCATCAAATTCTAATGATTTACAACAGCTGACTTGGACAATAGCAAAATTTTAAAAGCACAGGGCTTGTTGGGCATGGGCTTTAAGAGCCACTTATACAAGAGGGAACGCTAAGCTAAAAATAAAAGAATCAAGACAAGCAGCTCATCTATATTCTTTGAAAATTAAACTCTCTTCAATATACATAAAAGCTGCCATCCCAAGCAACACTCCAAGTCCTATATTCTCCAAGCACCTGCTATAACTTACCTTCTCACAGCGATATTCTCCAAACTTGATTCCTCGCACCACCTGCTGGTAAATGAGGTTGGTGGCGATGGAGTCGTCGCTCGGGTCATGCCAAGGAGCAAAGATCTCCTTGCGGAAAAACAGTCGCCAGGGGGCATTGCGTTCCTGAGCCCCTTGTTCCTTGGCGTACTGTTCACACTGTGATATGGCGTCCATGACGTGATCGCCTCCACTTCCTAGAGATGATACCTGAGAAGACACACACGAGACTGATTATGACATGAATTTGACATGTTATGTTATATAGGGATGAGACTGCCATTAAGTGAAAAAGTTGGAAAACATGGTGTAGTCTACAGGGGGTAGCGTAGGCCAACGGTATTTTCGACTCCTAAAATGTCAGAAATCCCCTGATACCCATGAAAATCTCATCCCTGGTTATATGATGTCAACATGATAAGAAGGAATAAGAATGTCAAAACTATGATTTTTGTACAGATGTATAAACTGATATGATAACACGTTAGTGTATAATATATGGAGATACATCCATTCTGAGTAAATTTGTTACATGAAATTTGTATATCTAATGCAAGACAAGCTGCTGTCCACAAAAAAATGGAAAAAAAAAAAGAAAAATCACATACATACACTATAAACTGTAAAACCTCAAGCACAACAGAAAACACTTCATCCCACCAACCTTGTCAAACAAAGCAATATACAAGGAGAACCCAAACTGATCTCTGAGGGCTATCTTCTCCGCCAGCTGGATACACAGCTCTTTAGCCGTTGTCGCAGAATCCGCCAGCAGTGTCTTGGTGTTGCCATCCATGAATGTGATGGGTAACATCAAAGGTTTCTTGGATTTTGTAGCCTAAAATACAGCATAAAAGATTGCAAATGATTGTGAAATATGCTAATATTGTGAAAGCATTTTATAGTGCATTGAAACATCCTTGTCAATATTTGAACTTAAGTAGACAAGGAAGATGTATATCAATGAAACAGTCCAAGTTTATAATATTGCTTTTAAAATGAAAGCAAATTTTATTATAATTGTATTATCCAGCATTTAACCACAAATAAATAAATTAATAAATAAATAATTATAACTATAATAAGTGGTATACCTGTAGTTCCAGCCAGCTGGGAGGTTGGTTCCTGGTCCCGTTAACCAAGGTTCTCTTGAGGCGTTCTTCACAGTAGGGGGCGTAGCCTGGAGGTCCGTCATTAATGAAACAGCGCAGGTACTTCACAAACTGGAGGTTGAAATACAAATAAATATATGCTAAGTTAGTGTCTATTTTGATGGATCAGAGTTGCCATGTGTGTCCATGCTGGCCTCTAGAAAAATTGCATGCTTGAGGGACTAAGCAACAGTTTTAAGTATTACAGTTATAAATTCAAAAATATCTGTATAGCTCAACTCTATTTTCCTAGGAGGGTCTTCTGATATTATTAGACAAAATTCACCCAAACAGAACACATACAACTAACTTAGCCTACAGATTTATTCCCAACCCNACAAATATTCACACACATCCCACAATAGCTTCCTATCCTTTTCTGAATGTGAATTATAAATGAGATGACACAAGACCCTAAAATAAGATCTATTCAAAGAATGTCTCTTTAACACTTGATTAATGCCTACATCATTCAGATGAAGCATATCTCTAATTTTAATTAAAATATACTTAGGATCTTAGATTAAAATCCAAATCTAATGATTGCTGCCAACTACATATAAAGGAGGCTTTTTTATTATATGTAACTGACACCTGTAAAACAACTGGAAGGCTTGTTACATTAAAACTAATGACTTCTTCCTTGAAATTAAATACACAATGAAAAGATAAAGACTTGAATTCTCAGCCCGATTGCATGATATTAACTTCATGCTTAGGTTTGCAACTGCCAAGATTAAGACATATTAGGGCTATATCTGAAATCTTAACTTATTCATGAACTGTGGGCATACAGAAACATGGTGTGCTTAATTGAAATTAATGAGCTAATTAAACATGAATTAATGGAGACCACAGCTTTTAAGAGCTGCCGGACTTCTCTGATACAAGCCCTAATTGTGGATGATGTTAAAAAAGATAAATCTTGATGTGAGACTTTGGGGGATGCATGTCAGAATGGATAGGAAAGGGAAAATTCACTAAATTTGTGCATTATAGTTTCAGCTAAACAACTAAAAGATTAACAGCTATTTCGAGTTCCAGATTTGACAACATTGCTCCTTACTGCTTAATTTATCCATCAGCATATATTTAGCCATATTCCATAAAATAATCATTAGCACAGCATGTCTGTTTCTATAAAATGGGCAAAACTTGGTCTTAGATTTAGAATTATTACTAACTGATATCGTGTGAAAGCAGACTGCCTTAAATAAGATGTTGGTCTTAAACTTAAAACCCAACCAATGCAGCTGTATTGTAACAGTTAACAACTCGATGTGAGCTTAAATTTTGATCCAAATGAAGGTTCTTTTGTAAAACTGATCCCCAATACTCTTTCCAAAAAATTTAAGGTTAATTTCATATATAATCAGATAATATAAAACACCTACCTGGAGAACTGTAATCCTGTATTGCAATCACGTATTTTGACCTCTTTTTCAAACCCTCCAGGAAGGTCACCACAAGGTCGCGGATGTCCTCTGCATTTGGTGAGGTGAAGGTGAATTCATCCCCTTTCACTGTGGCCAGAGTGAAGCTCTGCCCATGCATTTTACCCGTTCTGAAAGACAAGAAAATTTGGCTAAAAGGCTGCTTTTCCAAAAAGTAGGCAAGTCATTAGGCTATGGTCTTTTATTTAATACTTACAGTATCAATGGACTAAACTGCCCCTATCTGGGATTAAACTATCCTGAAATCCAGGTACTTTTCCACTTTTTAAAACTTCTCAAGTCTAAATAATTGGAAAATGTACAATAAATAAATAAATAAATAAATAAATAAATAAACTAGACACAGTCTAAATGTTCTACCTGCTACTAGAGACAGCAGTGATCTCTGGGAAAGACAACTCCAGAAGCACTTGTTCCTGGTCATCCACCACATACACGCCCGTCCAGTTCACAGCGATTATGACATCATTCTTGGGCAGGCTCGGCCCAGCAAACTTGTACGCCTCGTAGAACCGAGAGAAAAGCAGCGGCCATTTGTATTTTGCATAGTTGACGATGTCCTCCTTAACCTTCAGACCTGGCACCTGGTCACGCTTGAAGTAGCTGTTACGGTGACAGTTTATGACACCCTAGAAAATAGCAATTAAAAAATAATAAAATAATATAACTGATTTTTCACAAAATCTTACTTTTCATTTAGAATTATAAAAATAAATATATACATACATATTAAATAATAAATAAATATATACATACATAATCAAATGACAGAAGTAAAATAAAATATATTAGATGAATAAAATTGTCAATTAAAAGTGTATAAGAAAATAAAGCATTTGGTACTCTGAGGATATTTACAAATACACTTAAATTAAGTTTCATTTTAAAATTTTCAGTTTAAATAAATAAATAAATAAATAAAACAAAAAAGAGCTCACATTCATCCAGTAGTTGATGGTCTTATGCTGCAGGCTGCTGTCAGGGATATAAGAAGGCAGTAGGGAGTGGAGGCGCTCAGGCACCATGTCTGTTCCATAGTCTATGTAGTACTGCTGGGCAGCTATCATAGCCAGATCTTCATCCTGTAAGCAAAGTAAAGCAATGCTGTCAAATGTACAGACAAAACAGCAAATAATGATACGTAAAATAGGTTATTTAGTCAATTTGATGCAATACAACAAGAGCTTAACAAAGCTATTACCATCAAATTCTAATGATTTACAACAGCTGACTTGGACAATAGCAAAATTTTAAAAGCACAGGGCTTGTGGGGCATGGGATTTAAGAGCCACTTATACAAGAGGAAACGCTAAGCTAAAAATAAAAGAATCAAGACAAGCAGCTCATCTATATTCTTTGAAAATTAAACTCTCTTCAATATACATAAAAGCTGCCATCCCAAGCAACACTCCAAGTCCTATATTCTCCAAGCACCTGCTATAACTTACCTTCTCACAGCGATACTCTCCAAACTTGATTCCTCGCACCACCTGCTGGTAAATGAGGTTGGTGGCGATGGAGTCATCGCTCGGGTCATGCCAAGGAGCAAAGATCTCCTTGCGGAAAAACAGTCGCCAGGGGGCATTGCGTTCCTGAGCCCCTTGTTCCTTGGCGTACTGTTCACACTGTGATATGGCGTCCATGACGTGATCGCCTCCACTTCCTAGAGATGATACCTGAGAAGACACACACGAGACTGATTACGACATGAATTTGACATGTTATGTTATACAGGGATGAGACTGCCATTAAGTGAAAAAGTTGGAAAACATGGTGTAGGCTACAGGGGGTAGCCTAGGCCAATGGTATTTTGGACTCCTAAAAAGTCAGAAATCCCCTGATACCCATGACAATCTCATCCCTGGTTATATGATGTCAACATGATAAGAGGAATAAGAATGTCAAAACTATGATTTTTGTACAGATGTATAAACTGATATAATAACAAGTTAGTGTATAATATATGGAGATACATCCATTCTGAGTAAATTTGTTACATGAAATTTGCATATCTACTGCAAGACAAGCTGCTGTTCACAAAAAAAATGGGGGGGGGGGGGAAGAAAAATCACATACATACACTATAAACTGTAAAACCTCAAGTACAACAGAAAACACTTCATCCCACCAACCTTGTCAAACAAAGCAATATACAAGGAGAACCCAAACTGATCTCTGAGGGCTATCTTCTCCGCCAGCTGGATACACAGCTCTTTAGCCGTTGTCGCAGAATCCGCCAGCAGTGTCTTGGTGTTGCCATCCATGAATGTGATGGGTAACATCAAAGGTTTCTTGGATTTTGTAGCCTAAAATACAGCATAAAAGATTGCAAATGATTGTGAAATATGCAAATATTGTGAAAGCATTTTATAGTGCATTGAAACATCCTTGTCAATATTTGAACTTAAGTAGACAAGGAAGATGTATATCAATGAAACAGTCCAAGTTTATAATATTGCTTTTAAAATGAAAGCAAATTTTATTATAATTGTATTATCCAGCATTTAACCACAAATAAATAAATAAATAAATAATTGTAACTATAATAAGTGGTATACCTGTAGTTCCAGCCAGCTGGGAGGTTGGTTCCTGGTCCCGTTAACCAAGGTTCTCTTGAGGCGTTCTTCACAGTAGGGGGCGTAGCCTGGAGGTCCGTCATTAATGAAACAGCGCAGGTACTTCACAAACTGGAGGTTGAAATACAAATAAATATATGCTAAGTTAGTGTCTATTTTGATGGATCAGAGTTGCCATGTGTGTCTATGCTGGCCTCTAGAAAAATTGCATGCTTGAGGGACTAAGCAACAGTTTTAAGTATTACAGTTATAAATTCAAAAATATCTGTATAGCTCAACTCTATTTTCCTAGGAGGGTATTCTGATATTATTAGACAAAATTCACCCAAACAGAACACATACAACTAACTTAGCCTACAGATTTATTCCCAACCAACATTTTTACACTTTATAATACTCACTAAAGCAGAAAACTTGTACAACTGAAAGTTACCTAAATAAACTATCATTGCAGTATTCTGATTTATTTACACAATATTCACTACAATAGACCTAGTACATGTTATTACCTTGTCTGATGGGGCAAAGCATCCCACACACAGTGACAGCAGGATCCATCCTCTGGCATGACTGCTCTTGCTGGGGTTCTGGCTGAGCTGTTTACAGATCTGACTGTAGATCTCATCTCTGGAAACAATCAGGAATGGAATTAAAACATAATATGAAAATATCACATGCAGCTATATTGTTTTATATAAAACACTATCATCCCTTTTGTTTTTGACTAATTAGCCATCTTTGTTCCTATTGTGATGTACATACTTCATATTTTGAAAAAAAAAAGAAGGACACTTGATAGGATTAAGAAGTTGGTCCTTTATGACTTCGACATATATTTTCACTAAAGGCGCAACAATGCCTCTCTGCTAAAACAAGACCCTTCCAATTAAAAATTACAGCAATGGCAATGACACAGATAGACATAGTGATCAGAATATATACAGACACACAGTGTCTGGACTTAAATTCCTACCTCAATTCTGGTCTCAGAATACCATGCCCAATAATGAAATGCAGCTTCTCCAAGTTTGAGGTAGGCCTGTCATCCAACAATGCATTGCCACTGCCCTGGTACTCCCCATCCCGCAGACGATTTGCAACTTCTTCTGTGATCTTGGACTTCTTTTTCAAGGTCAGAGACACGAGTTTCTTTCTCATGCTTCGTTTCCCTACTTTGGTAGGAATGGGTTCTTTTTCCAGTTCGACTCCCATTCTCTGAGCGTCTTCCAGGTCTTTCTTGTTGAATTTTCTTCCCAGGGTGGAGTAGATCTTAGTCATGACTGGGGTGGTGTCCTAAATAAAAACAAAACAGTTGATTATAAAAAAAATGTATTAACTGTAAGAAGACAAAACATGAGCTTAAATTAAAAAATAATAAGAAGAAATAAATAAATAATAAAAATAGCCTTAACTAACTTTGCTTTAAATAACAGATGGAAAACTTCATTTTTTAATTAATATATAGTACATCATTTAAATATAACCCAATGTCCACTTGAATAAAAACATTCATGCCACTTAAGGCAATCATTTATAAAATGTGAAAATAAATGTAAACAAATCTCTTCTTTTTTGTAAAAATAAAAAAATTCACAATATTTCAAAATTTAAACCAGAATATTCTGTAATAATTCTGGGAAAATCCCCACAGTGAGGTTTGCATAACCCAACTGGCTGTCACACAACAGACCTACCCTTGAATCAGCCAGCGATGTGTGGTACTTCGGCTCTGGTAAATCTCCCATGAAGCGCAGGATGGTAATCCAGACCGCGAGAGCCGCCAGCTGATCCCCTTCGTTCTTCAACTGTAACAGTGATAACTTCAGTGCACGGCGAATGTACGTGTGCGTGGCATTTCCTTGGAAGTAAGTCGCAGCAAACTTGGCAAATTTATACTCCGAGAGGTCTTCTTGCTCAAACTCTGCGTGGGGGAGGTCAGATATGTCCCAGCCGTTTTCAGCAATTGCTCTGCGACGAGACTCTTCAAAGTCCTGGAAAGGAGGAAGAAAATAATGGTTTTTATAAAACCATGACATACTGAAATATTTTTTATGTATTTGAGAACAATAATAATTCCATTATAATTTAGAAATTAAGGTTATACCATTCAAATATCATTTGACTTTAATTGCTGTTTTAATGAAGTAAAATAATTATAAATCACATTATTATCTTTCCATGAAGAAACAATTATTTGATTTATTATGCCCAATGTTGCCTAAATGATAGAGTCCAAATTTTAATCTGAAAATGTACAACAGTAATAATAATAATAATAATAATAATAATAATAATAATAATAATAATAATAATAATAATAATAATAATAATAATAGTAATAGTAATAGTAATAGTAGTAGTAGTAGTACCTTGAAGCCCTCGGGAGCATTCCCCTCTCCAGAAGAGTCCGTCTGTGCATCTATGAAGCCAAACATCTGGTCAACCTGGGAACACAAGGACACAGTTAAAATATCAACAAAACAATACAAAAGGGTAGAAATTAAAAAAAAAAAACTGTTATTATAAGATTTCAGAAACATCATCAAAAATTGCCAATAAGAGTAAACATGATAGTTTGATGGTTGGCGTGGTGACTTTTTCTGCTCAAGCACGTTTCAAAGATATCTCACCATCTTGGAATCATCCACTGGCTCATTCTTCCTTCTCTCCGCTTCTTCAATCATGAACTTTTTCTTTTCCTTCTCTTCCCTCTCGTGACGCTCCTCCTCATGGACCTCCATCTCTATGCGCGAAAGACGTTCCTACAAGTAAACAAGGTAAACTTAATTCAAATAAAGTCCAGATATATAATACTTGTTTCTTTTCTATCCAAAATGTTTTGGTAGCACACTTATTAATCAAACTGAATAAACTTGGTTCAACTGATGTATAATTTCAGATGATGCCATTTTCTTGTCATTTAAGTAATACTACTGTCATCAGGCAGCACAAGTTTAATATGGACAAAATTCAGCTATGTATAAAGTCAAAAAATTTCTTATTTCAAATATAAACCACATATAGAAAATGCCTGCAATGAAAACTCACATCATAAAAAAAATCAAAATGATAAAAACAGATATCTTATATTAAAATACCATAACAGACTTCTGATTTGGATAGCCTGACATTGTATCAAGCTGTTGGACAACCAGAAACATATGTGGCCATATGAATATTATAGCAATATGGAATATTTCAACATGACATTAAATCTTTGTCACCAATACGGTATATAATATTCATTAAATATTATCCTTATATAACATATAAATATCTAAAGTAAAGCCATATCTCAGTTAATTTTCTAACATTTCAATTTACAGAAGACCTTGCGTGTCACATACACTGGGAATGGAAATTTGTTTGACCTGCACAAAGAATTAAATTGGGCAAAGTTCATATTAATTAAAAATAATACCACTGAACAAATCTGTTCCATGCAAATGGGACATAACATAATAATAATTTAGTAACAGGTTTTGAGTTGATATGTGGATTTTATTCTATGTGGTTAAAATCTGTGAGACTCATTCTCATATTTAAAATAAACATTGTACAGCTTTAAACAGATTTGCCTTCATGGTTTTGCCATATTTTAATACTGTCAATGGCCCCTATTTAAAAGCATGTGTTTAATCTTTTTAATACAAAACTATTTGTCAATGAGAGAACAGTTTCATTAGCTCTGTATGTATCAATTCAAATTATTTTTTCTTTTTATCAAGAGCTTTCAAAATATGTGGGTATTACCTCCAATATTTCTGTGACTGTCAGTCACCATCATCATTATTTGTCAATGACTAAGAAGAGAAAAAACCTCATTCTTTTCCCTCCTAATTACCAACCTCTAAAGTCATTGCAGGAACCACCATGTACCTCCTTACTGGCAGCCATGATATCTTTCTAGATAATTCTTTTGTGCTAGTTTCCAAATAATTATTTGGTAAAGATTCCAGGGAATCGCTAAGATCCTCTTCTGAATTTGTTGGAGACATTTCCATCTTGTCATTTGGAAGAGATTCCATAGTGTTATTTGGAAAAGATTCCTCTGAGTCATTTTGTATTTCGTCTCCAGAAGAGGAGAAGTCATCCTCCATCTTGGTGACTGTGTCAATATTATATCAAATACTCCACTGCCTGCCCCACCCACCAATGAAAAATATTCAAGTCCATCTTTTTTCCACAGCTTTTAGGTCATTTCTTAATGTATGTGCAGACTTTTTAGTCAAATTTTGTTTGAAAGTTACTCCCTAAACATTCCATCATGGAATGCACTATCTGTTACAAATATGTCACTTCATGTCCTGCTCTTCATGTTGCCATTAAAAAAAAATTAAAATATTCTCTAAAAAATATTCTCTCTCTCAGTAAAAGAAAGATGTTCCATCTGCTTCAAAATCTGCCCATTTCATGGCTGCCACTCAACAGTTACCATGGCAACAGCTGTTTGAGGTCATTATTGTGATGTTTTAAGGTTACTAACACACATACACCCAAGGTCAGTGAAATCTTTTTTTTTTTTTTTTTTATTATACAAAATTCCATTCTACAAGATGTTGCACACAGAAACATTGCTTACATTGTTTCCCTTCAAAATACAAGTAACTGATGATTTATAACCCTTATAATTACTTTATAAAGGGTGATTTTAAATATATTTTTCTATCTTCAAGATACTACATTTCCAATGGTTATTCATTTTTGTAATGTATTAAATGACCAAACTTTGCCGTAAGTTTCTAAGCTTCATTCTGGTGGTCCCATTTGAACTGTGTGACATTTATAAAAAAAAAAATGTCCCTTACACGATGCACACTATATTTCATGAGGCAAATGATCTTTAAAAAATGATTCACTCCTTACATATTTCCTATGTGCACATATTTCCTATGTGCATAACCCAATAACTGCAAACTTATTTTATGCAAAATTGTCCCTTTATTACTTTAATATTGAATAAATAAATAAATAAATAAATAAATAACAATGTGGACTTATTACATTAAGTGTAACACTTATCATTACATGAAAAACTTATACAGAATGAATAAATGGCAACAATATATAAAGGTACTCTCATTTCTGTAACTTTGCAACAACATAATATATGACCCTGGGAGTCTGTTGGATGTCAGATTCTCCTTTATATCACTTGCAAACTTTTGCACTGTGTGAGTTTCTATTTTAATTCTGTTTTCTAAGAAATAAATCCTTGCTTAAATGCAGTTTTTAAAATTTAGCTAATCTTTTTTAGTCTTATTCTTTAACTAATAATAAAGAAAGAAAGACCTATTATTTAACTCATAAAAAAACAAACAAACAAACAAACAAAATTTTTTACCTTGTGCAATCTCTCAGCCTCCTGCTTGGCCTTCTTGGCGTTCATTTGTTTCCTCAGTTTCTCTTCCTCCATCTTCCTGATGCGCTCTGCTTCCAGACGTTTTTGTCTCTGAAAGAGAAACAAATCAACAGTACAGATAAATGTTTTGGAAGAGAAAGACACTTCAAATATGTCAAAAATATGAGTTCTGTGAGATGAAAAATAGATAATACCTTCAAGTTGCTCCATATATATGTATCATATAAAATACTAGAAACAATTTTGATGAGCCTTCAATTAATGTGTAAGATGGTCATAAAACTAAAAAGCCATTGCACAAAAATGAAATTTGACAAGCCTTTTTTAATAGTATTATCTGAAACTAAATCAGACTAGTCAAATTCCATGAGAGGATAACTGCTTAAAATTAGTATCCAATCTCTTATTTCAATTTTTTATTTAAAAAAAATCTCTTACCTCCATTTTCAGTCTCCTGTACTTCCTCCTGGCTATTATCTTCCTGACTCCAGCCTGAATGGTGACCACTGCCCACAAACGCTTGTTGTATCTCTTCCTCGCCAGATGACCACGGCAGTAACGCTGGAACAAGACAAAAAAATTTGGTTTTACTTTCAATTTTGAAGTGGATTTATTCAGATATAAGTTTCATATCACGAATTGAAATATGAATTGTCAAATGAAGAGGTTTGAAAAACTACTGTAAAATTTCACAATAATAATTTTTAAAAATCAGACACAGCTAAGCTTAGCTCAGAACATTGTACATCTGAACTAAGTAACTGCTAGACATAGCCCTATTCTTAACATTGGCAAAGTTGACACAATACTGTTCAACGCCTAAATTGTGATCATTATGAAAATATAAAAATTTAACACATATTTTCATACCAAACAAAGAAATCTGAAAAAAAAAAATTCAAGAGATTAAACACGGTTTTTAACTTATAAGGCATAGCATTTCAAAGAAAAAATTATTTCTGTTCAACACATAACCTGGATACAACTGACTGTCAGAAAAAATATTTCTTTTAATTTTATCGCCACCCACCTGGAAGCTGATCATCATGGCGCGGAGTGCGCTGAATCTAGCAGTAAGAATCCTAGACCTGTACAGAGCTTGTAGACGCATGTAGCCATTACGCATCTGGAAATCAATCAAACATTACGATTAGCAAAGTATTGGAATAAAAACTGATCATTTTCACTCAGATTTAATCTTATAAATAATGATTATCCATAAATCTGAAGCAAAATCACCATCCTATGTCGACTTTGTTAGTAAAAATATTCCTTATTTTTTTTAATCTGATAAAGAAAAAGATGTATTTTTAACCAATAAAATATTTATTTTTCACCTACAAGTAAACTTATTTCAAATCAGCATTTCATTTAATTCTACTATTAAAGCATCGTAAATATACTATGATCTACTATTAATTCAAACAACATGACCAGTTTTGTCTCAGTCACATAAAAAAATTAACAAAAAATAAACATCGTGATCAAAATTAACAAATAAATAATAAAACAATCAATGATATCTCATTTAGTTTACCACAATATATATATATATAAATATATCACTTAGCAAACACCAAATAGTTCAAACTCAATTTTGATCCCAGACTTCTTCCAAATAAAAAAAACTAACCAGGCTGTAATGAATCTCCCTATCCCATGGCATTTCTTAACTCCTCTCTGACTACTTGTAAAACAGAGACTGACTGGCAACAACTGACTGGTCTGATGTTTTCACCCTCCTACGACTACAAACTCTCTTATCTGGGTGTGACCTTTTCACATATGAATGCGACTATAATCAGCTAGTGAAATCCTCCGTTTCTAATTTCTCTTAACCTCTATGTCAAGTTCTCAATTTGGATAAAAAACAGAAATGTTGATGGTGAAGAGGTAACGGAAAAGGGAAAAGTTGGGATTATTAGGGGTGTGGTTACATGGGAAACAGACTTCCGATCTTCATTTTTTATTTGTACTTAATGAGCATTATCATTACTTCTCACCAAGAGCTTGAAAGACTTAAGACTGCATTCAGTTTCACACATCGTACTAGCTGATACAGTGCAATTCTCGCTAAAGTGCAATCAATGGAATCGGCTTAATTCACGTCTCCTTGAGCAGATAGGGGTTAATTAACTATCATGTGCTGATTAAGCTGAATCCACTGAATACGCAATAATCCCCGGCAGAGTTGGACTGACCCAGCTAGTAAAATGTGTGAATCTGTATGTGCCCTTACTAATACATGGACCTGATTGATCTAAGCTATAAATAACCCCCCACCTTCCACTTGACTGACAGGAAGGGCGTGTTGTCAAATCATTCCAACTGACATACAGCTATCACCAGTCAATACAGGTATGTATTAAATAATCATTATGAAATTTAAACAATGTCATATCCGCTGCCGTCACTGCCCAACCATGGCATGAATACTCAAGGTCAGGTTTTAATAGACCTCACGTGAGAAAATGATCTCCCAGGATGAAAGACTAACAAGGCTGCATCAGGGTATCAGCATTTTAAATTAGGAAGAAATGAATTGTTGGCTTAATGACAAGGGGTCTGGGGTTGCTCCAATCAGGAAAACTGCTAAGAAAAAAACCCCAACAAACTGGGATTTCTGATTTAAATCAGTAGAAAATCCTGTCTGTGTTACCTCATAGGTCCAGGATGGTATTTTATTTTTATGGGGGCAAATTTCTTTTTGTTTCCTTCATTTTTTAATATATATTAATTTTATTTGTACATCAGTCTTTGGGTGCAAATTTATTTATTTGTTTATATGCTTATTTTCACACCTATTTAAAATCAACTTACTGCCAAGTATCTCTTCCTCTGTGCGTACCCTCTCCAGATTTTCTGAATGATAACTGAGCCAGACTTCATCTTTAAGAATCGCCGTCTGCAGTGCCAGCCACGAATACATTTCTGTATGATGAGGATCTTCTGCCCCAGCACTAGCTCCCTCTCTTGTTCCAGTTTGACATCTTGGGCATCCTTTAGAACAGATAAATAAATAAATAAATAAATAAATAAATAAATAAATAAATAAAATAATGGCGTTTTGGTTTTTTAGGTTTTATATCACATCATTATTTCTTGCATTTCAGTGGTGAATCCATAAGAACATGACATGTTTGCATTTAAAATACATATTAGTTTATAAATAAATAAATAAATAAACAATGGTTTTTGATTAATAGGTTCTGCATTTACTTTTACTAGCATTTTATGAAACTGTTATTCAAATTAATTTTACATTTCACACAAGTGAATACTTATGCTTCTGTCCTGTGAAAAAATGTTGCTATCTTAATGGAATAAACACTCAATAAAATACAATTTTAATGTGTGCCTATTTACAAATCTTATCAATAAATCAATAATAATGTTGTTCATATGATGATTGTTGTAATCAATCAGGGAGTTGGTGACTCAGAATACGTCTGTCTGTCTGTATTTGCATATCAAATTCACATGTTCATTAGGATGATAAAGATAGGGGATTTTGGCTGGAATTCTGACTAAAGTAGTTGGCAAAAATTACTCAAGAGAGGACATTGATGGGAATGGCAGTGAAACTGTATGGATTGGGGTAGCTCAAAATATCATTCTAACAGCAAAATACCATTTTAAGTACCATGAAAAAAAAAAAAAAAAATTATATATATATATAGCAGCCTACCTTCAAGAAAACCTTTCTCTTTCCAAGCTGATAATCAACTTTTCCTAGAATAACTTGGCAGATTTTCATTGAGGCTGCCTTGCAGTCTGGGTTTTTATGTGGTGGTAAAATCCCCGGAACAAGGAAACGATAACGATCTACGAAGTTGGCGAATGTATGTCTGATGGGATAGCCGGCCCTTCGAATACGGATGGTCTCCATCATACCAGAGTACCTCAGCTGTCGCACACACAGCTCGCGATCAAATAGCTGGAAAAAGAAAATAATGTTATAAATAACAGCATTTTGGAAACATGTCTTTACAGGAGTAATGCTTGTTCATTTAAGTTGAAACCTTGTGGATAACAATTCTGAAATAATTCTGAAGCTTGACTGACTTTCAGAATTATTTTACAGTGTATTTATGTTCAAACTTTAGTAAAAAAAAAAAAATAATAATAATAATGCTTATCAACAATAATAAATTTGATGCAGGAGGAGGTAATAACTGAATACAGCACACAGGGTAAAAAGGATCATTTTTCTTTTTTTAAATCTATTTTCTAAGTTTTAATGGTCATTACAGAATAATGCTATACTTTTTGTTTAAAAGTAAGTTTATCTTTCTTCATTAATACTTCACATTTACTACCTTCTCTTATGCAATCATAAGTTCAAATTTGTTTCCTAGATATTAAGCTAATTTAGCAGGCTTATTAAAGACTGAAAACTGGACAAACATGGAAATTTAATATCAATTTGTTCTCATAACATACCATTGGTTTCTTGAACTCATTTGGCTTGATGCAGCGTACAAAGAATGGCTGACAAGCTCCCAGGGTCTTCATCAGGAGCTCTAGGGAGCGTTTGAACTGAGAGCCAAGGGTGGGGCTCCTCTTTCTAGTGTCTGGACCCTGATGATGGATTGAATAAAAAACACAAGGATGAGATGCTTTTTTGAATACTAGTGCCACCTATATGTATGTATTTGATGGTGTCATCTGCTTTTAAATTGATAAAAGATTTTAGAAATCTGCAGACACATAGACTTGGTGAATTTTAAAAGATGCGACTTGTCAAATTGCATAACCCATGTAGCTTGGGATGCAAAAATTATAAATAAATAAATAAATAAATAAATAAATAAATAAATAAATAAATAAATAAAAGAAAATGCAAGGATGTCAAGACTTCAAGCAATTGCTATTAACACTCAAATTAAATTTTGATATCAAAGTATGTTTAGAGAAAATTCTTTTGAAACATTTAATGTAAAGAAATAACATATCTTTGTTTAAAAATACCCACCATATGCATATCTTTGTAGAATAAATTCTTGAGAAACTTAAATTGTGATGTCTCTATCAAGTGGATCAAATCGGGACTAAAAGTGTCCCTGTTCTTCTCTAGGAAACCTGAAAAAATAAATCAAATTAGACTGGCATCCATTTCATAAACCGTGTCATGAATATTTCTGCACTTAGTACAAGAAATATCATTTTAATTTTAGTCAGCAGTATGGCACTAAATTAAGAGATTTTAAACTTTTTATCATGGTTCAGATGGACATCACTCATACAAAAACTATAATGGAAAGATTATTGTTGATTGGCTAGCTGAAATCTTAGGAATAAATACAGAATCTATATTGGTGTAGTATGGCAATGATCAATTTGTGCAAAAATTACAAAATGTTTGTTCAAACATGCTCATTTAGTGATTTTTTTTAATCTCTTTATTTATTTATTTTTTTGGAGGTGAGGGGGGGGGGGGTGTGTGTGCAGACAGATGGATTGGCCACACAAATGTCACAGTACACCATATCAAATTCTCACCATTGATGCTATAGAAGACCACACCAGCAAAATGGTTCAGCCCAAACATGGGGTTCACTTCCGCCCTAGGTCTCAGGTAGTGGACGTTCTTGCCGTGTTGTCTGTGCAACTTTTCCAGGAGAGAGCGATCAGAGCCCTGAAAGAAAGGGAAGATGTTTAGAGATAGTAAAATGGGATCACAGAATTTTTTTTACTTTAAACAGTGAAATTTACAACAACAACAATATTACTTAGGAAACTTGGATTTCAAAATCAGAAAAGACTCAATTCACCTCAGAGTTAATTTTTTTAGGGACCATTCCCAGACCGTATCATACTAAATGTGGATCGTTCTATCTCTAAGGGGATTCTCGCTAAATTGCAATCAACTTAGATGTCTGTCTGTGCTAGGGGGTAATAAATTGTTGTTTAACAGCTTCAGTAGGCATGCCAGACATCAAAGTCGCTCAAGTTAAAAGCAATTTAGCCAGAAACCCCCAGGAGATGTGAACTTTAGGATGATAATAGTATAATATATTCTTTGCAAGTACAATACCATACCTTAGGAAACTTGGACTCCTCATCCACCAAAGCTAAAATGCTCATGGGTTTGACTGCCAACAGATCCAGAATTTCCTGGTTATCCACAAACTCAATGTGCTGCCAGTTGATGCCCTCCATGTTGTATTCTTCCTGCTCCAGCTTGAAGATGTGACGCACAAAGAACTGCTGTAGGTTCTCATTGGCAAAGTTGATGCAAAGCTGCTCAAAGCTGAAAAGTGGATCATCACAATGAAAATAGGGTTTTTCTATCATGAAGTAGACCTAATTTTGGGTCTAAAAATTTAGATTAATTATGGAGATACAGATATTTGGGGAAACTTGTCCTAACATGAAGATCCAAACTGGGCTCATTTCCATTCCAGACATTGACTCACTTCACTTGAATTGGTTACAAAACAGGTGCAGTATTTCATTTAATTGGTTTATTTTCAATTTACATTGTGTTTAATTGGACAAAACATTTGGCCAAAAAGTTCAAGCCCTGCCCACCTATTTTTGTCAAACAGCTCAAACCCAAAGATGTC
Organism: Lingula anatina; assembly: GCF_001039355.2. The sequence continues at coordinate 206,324 of NW_019775047.1, read as the reverse complement.
CAGCACTCCTATAGAGGTCCTCTCATGTCTGTCTAGATTCTTCTTATAGATGGCAGCATTGATCTTCTCCACAATGAAGACAAACATGCGCCCATAGATACCTTTGGAGAAAGAAAAATATATGGTGTATATTATCACAAAACAGAATCCTAAAATTTGTTTAGGCAAAACTTTCTGACAAAAAAATTTTAATACTTAAATTACAGAAAGGAGGTGAACTAAAGGCTCATACTATCATATAAAATTTTCAATGCAAGGTTAACAATAGTTGGTAGCATAACCTCCTATTCAAAAATAACCAAATTTCTGATAATTAAAAAAAAAAAAAAAAAAAAAAAAAACTCTAAATAATATCTGACTGTTATGATAAAAAGCTTGTGATTTGGGGCTCAGTATAAGACCCACTAGCATGACCATCAAAATTGTTTTCATGACTGATATTATTACTTATAACTATCATTCTTCCAAACCTTTCACAAATGCGTCCCTGACGTCCAGCGAGTTCTGGACATTCATGCTGGAGATGACTGACTCTCCCTGGGCAAAGATGGTTCTCGTGGTCAAGGCGTCCACCAAGTTTTGAGGTGCAACCTATTGTTTTGGGGAGAAGCAAAGGGGGAGATGAAAAGTTATGTACTGTTCATTGTAATCATGATGATGATGCTTATAAAAAGTATTTTGTACAAGCATAAATGTTAAAAACATTAAATCTAAATTAAAATAAAACACACTTTAAACAGTATATTTTATAGCAAAAATCAATAATAATAATAATAATAATAATAATAATAATAATAATAATAATAATAATAATAATAATAATGAATCTACAGTGCAAAGTATTTGTTTGTGAGTGTCATATATATCATTTCTGGCAAAGTGCAATCTCTCACCCCTAGCATCTTGGCTGCTCTCTTGGCACAGTTCAGATCCATGATTTCTGAGGCGTCCATGTTGTTGATCTGTGCCTCTGAAGAATAGCAGAAAAATAGTTCCACATTATCATTTCCAATTACATCAGATTCTATATCTCTTGAATTAAAAGCATATATAAAATCGAGTTCTAAGGATATTAGTATTTCAAATTATTGCTGCAATTCATCAAAAAGTATCATGTTGAAAATTTCCTCAATGTCCACATTGCAAGGCAGATATTACATAGGAGGCAATTGTAAGTTGGCTATAATGCCAAAAACACACCCTAAACACATTGTAAGAGGGCTTCTACTCTGAGGAATTACAGAATACACCACATGGGTACAACATTTTAAGACTACTATTCTTACCTTGGTATTTTAAATTGCCCAGATGCAGAAGTGCTGCCAGAATTTTAAGAATGTCAAAGATTTCAGAATCTTCAAACATCAAAACTTTCATAGCCGAACGAATATCTGCGAAATCCTTGGCGTCATCGTGACCTTCACAATGAATGTCTCCTCCCTAAGAAAATAAAAGATGCGAAAGATTTATGAAAATGCTGTTAATTCTCACTCTAAGCATCTTTGCACAGATTTCAAAATGCTTTTCTGGCAGGCACTTTGTGGGATGATCTCTCATTGGCAGATTTTCATCCAATCAAAATGATGGAAATGAAATTTGTGCAAAATGCTCAGGTAACAAATGGCTTTATTACCATAGGGATGGACACATAAAATATATACATAAAACAACAATGACACCATCATTCTAACTCTGACAATCAATCCTGTTAGCAGGTGCATTTTGTTAATAGCTGCATTTGTTCTGTCTTTTCATACTGTTTGATACATGTATAAAGGCACTTCTTTAGTTAATCTCTAATTGAAAAGTTACAGAATGAAGCAATGTAAAATAAAAAATGTAAATCTGATAGATAAGAAGCTGTCTACAACGTAAGTACAAATAACACATTTCCAGTATATGGAATTAAGATATATGGGATAAATACTGTGATTTTTGGACATTCAATGTGCCTGACGTTTCATTAACTTATAATAATAAAGCACAGAAAAAAAAATCTGTCCATCAGCAAGCAGTGAATAAGCAGTGAAACTGTACGAGATGTAATATCATATTCATACATGTGGTGCTCTGCTAATCTGCAAACCATGCTTAAACATTATGAGAAACATTAAATTTTTAATGTAATTTTCAAGGTTATAGTCCAAATAAATTTAGAAGATATTCTTATTCCCTTGTGAAATGTACAAACCAACAAATTATAGGGAAACAATTGACACTTTTTTTAAAGAAAATATCTTAAACATTTTTTTGACGAATTTCAAACATGGTTTGCAGGAGGCCAAAGGCCAATGACCTGAGCTTGTTCATCAAATAACCTATTAGTGACACCTTGAAATAAATATATAAGAGCTCCTCATTCAATAAATTCTGCCTTAACTGCCGTCCCTCATACCACTGCATCCTTTATATATAGTTTACTAAATCTTAGTCAATCCTCACACCTTCAAGCCTGGTATTGGTTAGTTCTCAAATTTCCCCAATGTTAGCCCATCATTTCAGGTTAAACTTTGCCACCATTTCCTGTTTACAAAAGAACGGTTCCCCTTACCAACTCAAAATCGACAAACTTGCCTTAATGTGAGGTGTATAAATTAATAAAGCCCAAATGTTTTCTTTGCTATAAATGTTCACTTCTTCAATGCTAAATGTAAACAAACAAACAAACAAACAAACAAACAAAAAATGCAATAAGGCTTAAGAACAAATGCATCTGCCAAAGTTAAATAGGCTACCTAACTTATAAATTTCCTTTATAGCAACGCCATAAGCTTTGCACCAAAAATGACTGTAGTGAAGCTCTTGAAAAAGCCACTCACAAAAATATGCTAAAGCTATGTAAGAATTCTGTAAGCCATGGCATGGTTAAAAAAAACTTTATTTGGGGGTGGGGGACAGGGTTAGATGGAGGGGGTTCATGTTTTGTATTGATCTTTGTCAAAAAATAATAGGTTGAAAACGAACCATGGAGTAAGGCAGCCTCCAATGCAATGGAAAATGATAAAGCAAAACAGCACAACATATCATGGCCAAAAAGATATCTAGTTACAAAAACATTAGTTTCTTAACTAAGCTACCTTTGAATGACCCTCAATAACATAATGATTAATTTCAAACTTCTTCCCCTGATTCTAATCTCATTAACATCATTAATTTTCTCCCATTATGTCTGAATCCGCACACACAAAATTTAAACAAATTCAGAGTAGCTGACACTCTGATAGTGTCCGTGTCATTCGAAATAAGAGTTTATAATGCACTCTCTGACCCAATCCAAACCTTGCCCATGTCATGTCCAATGTAGCACATGTTCCAACAGATAGCTACACAGAGAAATGCTACTCTGGTAACAGCTTGAAGAAGCAGACAGCCCTAATTTCAGTGTGGCACAGCTGGTTTCTTATAAGATGATGATCTTTTTAACTGTCTCAAGATCAGGACCATGGCCTGGTTAATGCCATTAAGTCTGAGAGCACTGAATAGTTTTTTCTATTCTCCAAACTTTATTCCTTTCTAAAACATTCTGACAAGTACATTCTTGGTCATTTACTGTTGTTTGCAATGGTGTAAGAAGGCTTAAACCCCAATTTATCTGCCTTTGTTGTGTTCATTGTCTGCTAACAATAACTGATGCTGTGAAAGGTTTCCATACAGCAAAAATGCATGTTGTACTTTCATGACTACTCTATCAATAAAGTGAAATAATAGGGACAGTCATTACTAATTGGAAAAATGAAATGGAGTGCATGTTCAAGCAACTTGCATTGCAAACTTAACATAACTGCAACAGTAATATGGTTTTGCATTTGACAACAACCAAATGAAAATGCAAGTATAGTGGAAAATAGGCCATGCAAGTAGCATTCCAAATTTCAAACAATGAAATTGCCAAAAATTAAAATCAAGAGAAGAATTTTCTGAATTGTGCAACTCTTATCTTAAAATCAGTGCAAACGGAGAGTCCATTCATGACAGTTCTTACATCTTCAGGCCATCACATCATCAAATGATATCTGAGTGAGGAGTGAGCTGCTGCAGTTCAAAATTCATAAGGTGTTTCATCAAGCTTCAAGCAAGTGAGCTTTACATTTCATCATGCATATCAGGGTTCCCACTATGACCAACCATGCCATGAGTATGCATATTTGACCTAATTTCACCTATTTTCTACTGTGACCTCATAAAAATTAAGACTTGCCCCTGGAAACCAATGGGAAACCCTGAATATGGACAATGAAGGTTAGGATCACGGCTGAAAAATATAACATGGAATCAACCACGGAAGTTGATATGAATTGACTTTCTGTGCAAAAAATATGTAAAAAAAAAAAAATACATACACGTAAATATCTAAATTTTAAATTCTTTATTTTATCAGCCATGATCAATTATATTAGTGTTATATGTGAGCACTGGTGCATTAGATAAGTACCATTCTTCAACTCATATATCATAACATTCAACGCAATCATTAGTACATGGTATCCCCAACGAACACCTAACTCATTTGAGCAAACGCAATTCCACACACTATCAGGGTCCAGCCATGCAATACATCACCATATATGGGCAAATAGGTCAAAGGGTAAAGTTCAAAGTTCAAAGGGTAAGAATATAGGTCAAAGAAGTAGCATCAGCCTGTTGTTACCTTGGATGGGTCCTTGAAGAAAAGAAGAAAGTGACTGGTCATTAATTAGGGCAATGTTATGTGCAGCTGTAAGACGCGCTGTGCAGAAATAGTGAACAAAGGTCAACTACTTTGAGACGGAATAAAAAAGTTAAAGTTTTTCAAAGATAATGTGCAATTAATTTTACTTTGTTATTTTTTTGTTTTGTAGACAAGTAAGTTAAAATTTACAGGCAATGAAAAAGCTAAAAGAAAAATTATTAAGCAAACTAGGAACTTCTGTGAAATGCAAATATCAACAAATTCATTTAGGCTTCAGATTTGGACACCTGAAAAGGAAATTTGTGATAAAAAAAACAAACAAAACTACAACAAATCTCTACTCATAGACAAATTAAAAAAAATAAACTGCTGCTTCTATAAATTCTCTTTTGGAACTTTTTCATAAAGATTTCCAGAATAGAAGCTGATTCTATAATTGTCTACATAAATGGAGTTGGATCAACAAAGATTTCTAATGTTTTAAGATTCCAGAGAGTTACCACAATTTATGTTAACTAATATAAAACAAAGCAAACTGTAAAGTCCCATTGTGTCCAGTTACCTGAACCAAGTAATAGTAGTGTGTGGCATCCTTTAGCTCCAACTCTGCCATTTGTTGTTTGGTCATGCCTGCCAGCATGCAGTAGAATATGTGGTAGTTCCTTTCATCATGGGCCTGGAAGGTCAAGGTGAAGGTCAAGTAAGGTCAAGGTCAACATGACAAGGTGATAGTCAATAGAAAAAAAACTTGCTCAAAATGAGGTTATGATCAAATGAAGTTGATGTAAACTTGTTAATGCATATTCTCAAGTTACAGTGGTATGGTTAGCAATTTCAAGCAGATATATTCTGGCAAAAATACACAAATAAAAGAAATAATACACAAATAACAAAAATAAGGATTTCCTATCAAAAAATAACCATTATTACAGTCCTGTTGTTCACCTGATTGACAATCCTAGATTTCTCCAGTAAATACTGTTCTATCTTGGCACCTTCTATAGAGCCTTTGCTGTTGAAGTGAATGTCTATGTACTTGCCAAAGCGACTAGAGTTGTCATTACGTATTGTCTTGGCATTTCCAAAGGCTGCAACGATAAATTATGATTTGATTTAGTGTCTTTCTATCATAATGACATATATGTTGCTACCTGTAAAGTCAGGCATATTTTTTTTTGTAAAACCTAGATCAGACATCACTTATATATATCCTTCTGTTCATTGAATTTGTTTCAAAATTCCGTTTTTTTTTCTTCAACACAAAATTTATAGCAATAATTAATATTATGATAATTACACAATGGCAATTAACTGCCATTTCTTGCTATCAGTAATTCTGATAAAGTCTTTCAAGCACCAACTATTTCTAAAAATGTAAATGTACATGTACATGCATGCATGTTCACATTCCCACCTATGCTATGAGTAAAATACCTTCCATAATAGGGTTAGCCTCCAGAATCTGTTGCTCTATCCAAGAGTGCTGACCACTGACTGCGGCCAGAAACTGAAGGATTAACTTGGTACTCTCTGTTTTACCAGCACCAGACTCTCCACTGGAATAGTTACAATGTGCATTGTTTTAATTATTTATATTTTAAAATTTTGAGTTTTTTGTGAGAACATATTTGAGGGAAAGGTTTGATGAGGATCAGGTGGGAGAGGGAGGAGAGAGTAAAAGATGTATATTGGAGAAAAATATCAAAAATGACCCCATTGAATCAAATGGACATGATATGTTATCAATCCTTAATTCCCTTTTTTTCTTCTATTCAGTAAAGAACTTCCTGTTGAACACTCAGTAACTTTGATAATTACTTTAATCAACAGCTTACATTCCCTTTTTTTCTGACAAAATTATTCACCATAACCTTTGTATTTTGCACCATATGGTACTATAATGGCAAAAAAAACATTCTTTCTTTCCTTTTTAATCAATTACTTATTTTGTCTATTTCTTTCTCTCTCTCTCTCTCTCTGTGTGTGTGTGTGTGTGTGTGTGTGTGTGTGTGTGTGTTCTCACCTGATAATCACACACTGGTCATGCCTATATCTCATCATACTGTGGTAAGCATTGTCTCCTATAGCAAATATATGTGGTGGCAGTTCTCCTATCTTCCTGTCCCTGTATGCCTTGATCTGTTCACTGTGGTAGATAGGGAGTACTTGGTAGGGGTTTACAGCTACCAGGATAGAACCTGTGTATGTCTGGAGATAAAAATGAGACTTTTGTATAGTATTAGCATTATAATATTAGATGAATATATGTTGGAATTTTAGAAGCACCTGGTAGGGATTCACTGCTACCATGAAAGAACCTGTGTATGGCTGGAGAGAGAGAAATAGTATTTCTGTGTTTTACTATAATTGGAATATGTGATTATATTGATTGGAATCATGGAATCAATTCAATGCCATAAGATGGAATCTTGTGTTAGCATGTAAACAAATGTGAATAGGACAGAAACAATCTGAAAATTGAGGCTAAGAAAGTCATAATTGTGCTGTGCACCATTAGAAAAATATGGGAGAAGGATTTGATATTTTGCACCAAGAGGTAACGAATCACCTTTCCCTCAAATCTGAAAATAAGTTGTGTACTTCAATTACCAGGACAAGAAATATGGACAAAATGTAAATTTATTTTCGTTATTTTTTAGACTGTTACCTAGTCAAGTAGATGTTTAATTTCCTTACCAAGATTAAATAAGTGATGTCATTGATTATAAGATGTCCGTAGAGAATTTCAAATTACATGACATGGATAACAATTTTTTGTTTAGCATTCCATTAGTGTAATTGCAAAAAAAAAGGTACTGTTGACATTAAAACAGTGCTACTGTATAAATAGCACTACTAGTATTTCCACATCTAAACCTGATAGCAGCTATAACATTCATTATCACAAAAGATTGCCTAAATTGGATTCTAATCACTTAATTAGATGAAGGAGGCCTGATCGGTCAATTTCATCAGATTATATATCACAAACACTGATCCCAGTAGCTGAATCACTATGCTATAGCTCTAACCTAATGCTCTTATCCACTTATGCCAATTAGGATAAGACAAAGTGGTTCAATTGTCTCAAGTACATGTTACAACATCAGTGCACAGCTTTAATGCGGTGATTGTGTATCAGACAGATATCAAGGTTATCGAAGCAATGAAATTTAATAATCTCAAGCACTGGCTAAAGCATCATTCTGTAACATTACTGCTGGAATTGTACATCTCAGAACTGGGTCTGGGTTTTAGCCAGCAATGTCAATGGTGGATTTTTTTTTTGATAAACGTAGACCTTTCACCATGAAACTTTCTGTAACTTCCTTGTTACTAGATCACTTGTACCCAGAGTGGACCTTTCATGTCAAAATGGGTGGCTTGTCATACCCCCCCCCCCCCCCCCCGGCCTATAGGCCTGCACCCAGACTGGACTCAATGACCCGGTCAGTGAAATGACCCTGGGACCACACCCCCTTCCGTGACCAGTCTGGACCCAGTCATTAAGTCACCTGCCACTGCCCCGGGGTCACATCTCTTGGTCAGCTGGTACCAGGGCACCTGACCTCTGTACTAGTAATTATATATCACACCGTATGGTCTCAGAGGTGAGAGTACTGGTTATCAAGACTTGACTGCACTTATAAAGCTTGGCTGCATTTTAAGTATATTGTAAATGTGCATTCTATTCTCCTTTCAAGCAATATTTCTTCATTTATAATCATAGGAACAAGTCTGCAATGTAATTATCTTTTATGTGTTATATTAATGAACCCACATATTCCTGGTCATAAAAAGTACACTTGATCAAGTACTCAAATCTGTACACGTAAAATTGTATTCAAGGACAAATCCAATTATATAAAACCATGTAGAAATCAATTCCCTATAATACCAGATATAAAATGTCCACGTATTATGTTGCCCTGAGGAGAACATCAATGTTCACAGGATATAATAAATCAGCCCCAGGGGTTATAGACAATGAAATAGGCGGGGAGAGGAGGAAGGGGAGGGGAAGGGGAGGGATGTAGTGATTTGTGGGTGGAGAAGGGGGGGGCATGGGATATAAATTGGTAATATGGGCAGTGGAGGGGGGGGGGTGAATGGAGAGGGACGGGGGAGGGCAGGGGTTGGATATAGTGACATATGGGAGAGGGAGGGGCACAAGACTGAAATTGGTGATATGGATAACTGAAGGGTAGGGGGAAAAGTGGAGGGAAGGGGGGGAGGCAGGGGCAATCTATAACACCACTGAATATTCTCTTCAATTTCACTTTTGAGGAGGAATATTACTCTGAAATTATGCAGTTAATTTTTAGTGGGTGGGACTAAGTGTTATCATACAACACAAATATCTATATCAAATATATCCTTATCATTCAGACAGTCAATCAAATCCACCAGTCAGTTCATTCTCTCCAGGCATTTAGTGCAAGCCTGATGAATGACATCCAACCAGATGGTTATTCCATGCAGTCATTACAACCATCTTATTAAATATTAATCTGAATTTTTCTACACACCAAAAGATATCCAGGGCATCAGCAGTGAAGATCTAAATAGTTATCCCGTTTATATCATTCTGCATGGGCAAACACATCCTTATGGTGAATATCTATTATCTATTAGTGCTGAATATAATCTTTGTGTTGAACTCAGCAGAGCATGATAAAGCTGTTGCTCCTAAGTAATCTTCTATATATGTTTAAGCAAAGTGCCTTTGTAGGAAGACTGGGGAATCCTTGAAATTCTATACACCTGAATTCACAAGTAGAAAGGACAGAAATTCCTTTCTATTCTAACAAGGCAAAAAAAAAGGGAAAGATATCAAATTTTCTAGCAAATGAAAAAAAGAACCATCCTCTTTAAAGAGCTATAATGCTGTAAAAGGTGAATTTTTTAGTTCATAATAAAAATACCTCTTCCTTACATTTTTCAACATTTAATAAGCCAGTTCCACACTGAACAATAAGCTTTCTTAGATCTGCACTAATCAACCCATTCTTGTGGCTTCAAAACAGAAACCATTTAAAACTGCACTGTGTACCTTTTTGCATGCTGAAACACTTTAAATGCTTTGGCTGTCTTAAAAGTTGTCAAACCTTGTTCACATTAAATTGGCAATAGTGTAGATTTGAGACATGATTTTGGGTTGTAAGAAAAAAGTAGGAAGAAATAGCTTGGTGGCCTTACTGCAGAAATATAGAAAACCAACAAGAAAAAAAAAATCAGACATTCAATTTGAATTGAAACAAATTGTCATATTAAAAGTAATGGGAACCACAGTTAAAATGCATACTTACATATATCATATTTTGCTGATATCTTGTGAACAGGTTTCTAAGAATGGCCTCTTCGTGAAGGTCACCAAGGGCAATCATGTCTTCAACGCCTTCCACCGATGTCGCGTGCATGTGACGGACTTTCTGTCCTGCTTTAATCCAGTGTTCCTAATAAGATAATGAGATAATTGTTTTAATCCAGTGTTCCTAATAAGATAATGAGATAATTGTCAATTAAGTATGAAGTAATAAAATTAATATTTAGAGTTGCACTACATGCCTGATACACACATTGGGTTTTGATGCATGTATTCATCAAACCATATTTTGCCAAGTTGAGAAAAAAATTTTTTAACAATTTCACTCCCTTACGAGAAACTATCACTGATTCACAACAATTTTATTCTTTTATCTTGTCCCAGGCATGCTAAAAATATACAAATCTGTTGTTTCATGCTGCATACTCCATACAACTCGGACATTTTGGCACCAAAAAATTTGTCAGCATTGTGCAAAAATTTGAGTTGGACAAAGTTCACAATATTCCCACTAACACCCAAGGAAATATTCCCAGAAATTTCAAGAAACTTTCCTCGATACCAACCCAGGTTTCCCTGAATTTCATACGGGTGCAAATCCTGCACCTCTGCATGCAGCCATGCTTGGAGTCGTACTCAAACAAACATGGCGCAAAAAGTTCCTTTTCTTTGGATTTCCGCGGTTTTGGCAGAGGGGGTTTCCCATGGGGTCCCGGCTGCCAGTCCATTGGCATGCGAAACATGGTGAGGCGAGGGTTTCAGCTGACCTCAAGATGAAAGCTAGTGGGTAGATACTATACAGGACAAGACAGGAAGTTGAATGGGGAATGTTTTGTCTTTTGGCCACCAATAATGGTATCTACTAGTACATGGCCCATACATTTCATGAAAACTGAACACTTGTTTCCCCAGTTCTGTGGGCAGGGCTGGGGGTGTTTTAAATAAAAGTCCGCTCTGCATCAAAATTTGATCTGGGATTTATTCCATTTCTCAAGGTTCACTTATTTTTAAGATGAGAACTCTCCCTTTTGAAATAGCTGGCAACAAGTCTGTTGCCCCTTTTATGTGGCAAGGACTAGTAAAATTTCACTGCATAGATCCTTCTAGATGATATGTGACATATTAGTTTGGTATAAAAAAAACTGTCCACATCCAAGGCAATCCAGGATAAAGGCAAGTGATCTCAATCTTGAACTAGGCAAAGTCACTGTTTAAATTATTTTCAAAGTGTTAATTCTTTCTTGAAGGGCACTGAATGAATTCCTAAACTACGATGGATAGAAGTTGACATAAATTGTATGCACATCCATCCAGCATAACTTCTGTTAAAATGGTGACCAAATTTGAGGAACAGCTATAAGAATTCCTCTGACGTTGCCTCTTCCAGCTTTCCAGGTAGATAAAAATTGCTCAGAATGAGTTCCTGGGATAATTTCTCTTCTAATAGCTTACACTCCACGAAATCCTGCTGAAATAATCCATCCTTGTGTTAACAGTATCCAAACTGTTTCCAAACCAAATGCCCTCAGACTTTTGGGATTACAAGTACATCCAAGAAAAAAAAAGTCTCTTGACTTCTTTCAACAGCTTCCAGTTCAAGTTCTTAGGAAAGAGTGACCTCTCTCCGTTGCACAAAATATATATTCCAAGTAATCTTGTTTGGGACTGCCCCAGGGGAGCGAGAAAAAGCTATTGCCATGGAAACGAATTTGGAGATTGCATGTCCCCCACCAGCTTCGTTCTAGCTGGTGACTGTAGTCAAGAAACTAGCACTTTTGATAACAGCGGATATTAATTAACATCCCAGAACTTGGGGGAATTCAACAAGTTTCTACAGTTTTTTAATCACACCTTGGCAATCACCATTTGGAGATACACTGGACCATGCAAGTGAATTAATCTGTTCCTAATTTTATTTTTTTTACTGAGAGAAAAAACTGCCATGAAGTATATACAGATCTTTGTGATACTTTTAACATCATGGTTATATTGGAGTTGACAAGTCTGACCAACATTTTATGATGAAAGTATTCAGGTCAGGATGCAAGGAGACACCTACTCAACAGGTAGGTAAATTATCTGTTCTAGTTTTAACATGCAACATATAGAGTACCAATAATTCCGAGAATAATATCTTCATCATTCAAGTGATGAAATAATGTGAACAGTAGAGAAGTCTCAAGCATATCAATGAGTTCCAGGAACCTGACACATATTATAATGTTTGGCCAGTGGCTTTATCTCCCCTCTTCTCAAACCCACTCAAATCAAAACTAAATTATCTCCCTTCTTTCCAAACCCACTCAAAACAAAACTAAATAATGAGTTTTTAAGTGTCTTGTGTAATTTTTAAGATCATTACAGACTAGTTGATATTACAGCCATAATTCTTCCAAGAACAGCAATTAAATCTGTAAGCACTGATGCCCTCTGCTGCCCTTTAATGGAGAATGCTGCGTAAGTTGTCACCCTGGTTGACAAATGTCACCTGTATCACCTAGTTGACATCCGCCTAGGTACAAGTAAGTGGAGAGCAAACTGCTGGTTATTAGGTCTTGTAGCTTGGTATCTCCTCTCCTTTTAACATATGAGCAAAATTTTTTTTTTTTTTTTGCTCTAAGGTTTTAATTACGCTTGTAAGTAAGGTCTGGTTTAAAGCAAGCAGCATGGTTGATGAGGCAAACAAACGCTAGTCAGGTTCGAGCCTTTTTAACTACCAAAAAGTCCGAAAATTAGCCAATAGTCTGAAAAATCTCACAACTGCCAATGATACATGTATCTTAGATCCCAAAAAGCCAGAAATCTGCCACTGGTTGAAAATATCTCATCCCAGACTGGTAACATACCTCTTCTTTAAAAACTAAGAGTGAATTCAAAAACAAAAACACACTGTCATTTCTTCACTGTCAACAAAACCGTTGCCCTCACCTTGCCATCGTCGTCCACGACACAAATCTTCCCCGAGTCCGAAATGCGTACAACTGCCCCCACCGCCACCTCAAACTCCCCCTTGGTCTTAGGGTCTGGGTCCAACCAGATGTGGTCTCCCTGGGGAGAATAATAATAATAATAGAAGTAATAATAACAAATACAACAACAAGTATTAATTATACTAATTTTTTTAGCTAGCACTAAATGTGCTTACTAGAAAATTCATAGGCTCTAGAACTATTGTGTAACTATATTAATGTACATTTTAAGACCTGTTCTACATGATGTAAAAGACATGAGGTAAAGGTTATTACGTTAATATGAAGTTCCATAATGTGCAGTTTAATCCCTGCACAAGCTTACTGGTAATTAAGTGTATTTGGTACTTTTATTCCATCATTATCAATTCAATTATCACTAAAATTTTATTTGATTTACGAGTTATTACAGTAAGTTGGACATGCATGAAATGCGTCATGTTTTAATTTATGATTTATGGTCCAACCAGTAATAAATATGTAAGATTACAACATGGTATGATAAAAACTGTATTATTACCATATGCTGTGGTAAAAATGAAATGGGCAAGTTATGAAGTGTATGAGAGAGAGAAAGAGAAAGAGAGAGAAAAACTCAGACAGCTGGAATTTAAAATGAGAACATCAATGAAAAAAGCTCAAAGGCAATCCTGACCCTGAACAAGAAATCATAACCTAATTCAACACAACCTTGAATAAGATATCAATTAATTACAGTCCAAAGATCAATAAAGCATTAAAAAAACATTACCGACGGTTCTTGCAAAATAACGAGACATTCTCTCTCAATCATTCATAGCATCACACTACAGTGTTAAACAGTGCTGATCTTAACCCAACATCAGTTAATTGGAATCAATAAAATTTAAAGTCATTCCATAAGATCACATATGGGAGCAATTATACTGATAAATTGCACACTATAAGTCACAAACTATCCATTTTCTATAGTGAAAAACAAATATCTTTATAGTAAGTTTGTTGAATGACAAGAACTGACATTTTTGAAACACGGCTACTAGTAACCAAATGCAAATATAAATACCACCAAATGCAAACACAAATCATAACAGGACATTTCAAGTATTTAAATCGACACAAAACACGGTCCTCACCTTTGCTAAAATCACCATCTTTGTGGGTCACCCCTTGTGAATCGTCCTTTGCAATGTGAAGTCGTCCTCAACGTTCTAAAGGCATAGTTCTCCTTTCTGTAAAGCAGAAACGTAAATATTACTCTTACATAAGACACGCTTTACAAATGAAACATATCTGTGTTCTTTCGTGTGATTGTAACTGGGTTTTTCTTTTAGGTGAGTAGCTGTAATGAAATAAAATATGCAGAAAAGAGAGAGAAGGAGGGGTATTACTTTCCACAGTGCTGGCTCTTTTAATTATCATTGCAGCTGCAGTATAAATCATATGGTTAATTTCTTTCGCTTGCAATTTTAATTAAAGTGTAGGGGAGGAAGGGGGGG
>NW_019775047.1:168157-182695 GCF_001039355.2 Lingula anatina | reverse complement strand
GTGTGTGTGTGTGTGTGTGTGTGTGTGTGTGTGTGTGTGTGTGTGTGTGTGTGTGTGTGTGTGTGTGTGTGTGTGTGTGTGTGTGTGTGTGTGTGTGTGTGTGTGTGTGTGTGTGTGTGTGTAAAATATTGGGTTTAAGGGGTATTGGGAATAAAATATTAATAAGTGAGTGAGTATATGAATAAATTATTGAATGAATGGATGAAGTAAGAAAGGAAAAAGAAAGAAAGGAAAGAGAGAAGGGAGGGGGGACGAAAAAGGAAAGGAAGGAAGAAAGAAAGGACGGAAGAAAGAGAAGGAAAGGAAGGATGACAGGAAATAATTCATAAATAAATAAAAACAGCCATGGAGCTAAAATTACTAGGGTCTCTGAATAACACCATTCTAATATCGTTTGACACAAGTTATCTCTCTATAATATCACAACAGTAGCAGAGTAATGACAGGGCAGTAAAGTGAGAGAGCTATCAACCTACCTGGGCTACAAGGGGCCATGGGGTCACATCAGTTTATATCACCTGTGGCTGACCAAAGAAAATGTCAGACCAGGATTTGGGAGGGATTTCTGGCATAAATCAAACTGACTGCAAAGTTTCCATGTTATTAACATATGGGGATGGTCCAAATGAATAAAATATAACAGCATAAAAGATCATCTTTTAAAAGAATTTTAGCATATTGTTTGTAGTATGAAAAATGCATGGCTTCATAAGAAGAATCACTCTGTACATGAATTATTGCAAATTTTAGAGACACTACTCTTTTCCTGATGTCTAATGCCTTTCCTGATCCACCATCCTCCAACCTAATTCTTCCAACCCCACAACCTTGAAAAAATTTAACCCTCCCCCCCCAAAAAAAAAAAAAAATAAATAAATAAAAAATAAATAAATAAATAAATAAATAAAAACTTGGGTCTTTTAAAGTTAAGACTGACTTTCAACTCCAAATTAAAACACTTTTAAGTGAGCAGACTTTTAGCCACAGTGGCCATCTTAGTCATCATTTCAATTGCTGAGAGCCTGTGGACTTAGCATTATATTTAATAATATCACGTGATATAAAATCACATTCCCCTGTGCAATGGCTTATACTGGATTATATAACCCATAAGGTAAGGAATTCTTTACACTGGGTGCACTGGCTTTTCACTAGCCAATAGGTGAGATATTGATATAAATACAGCAACCTAAGCATTCAAGTCTCGTGTAAAATCACTCCTCTGCCTTGTTTAGGGCTTTAAAAGATTTATGACATTTCAATATTTAAGTGTTCTTAATTCAATTATGAATACCAAACTTATTATGTCACTCTTATATATGATATACATAAATAACATGTACATGAAACGGTTCACGAATAAAACTACATTAAATACTGAATTAATATATATAATCTAATTATTAGGTTTATTAAGCAGCCATATGGTGGTGTCATTTAGATCCTAACCAGCTCTGGTTCAAGTCTGTATCAGCACTTACACTTTATCCCAAATGACACGATGATGACACATTCTTGTGTTAGAAGACAAACACAAATCAAAAATGCAATTTTATCAATATTCTTTTAATAAAATATCTTAATATGACCAAAAACATACATTTCTTTGACTGTTATAAATTTTTGCTGGATTAAGCTCTAGGTGAAAATATATTACATATTTATATGATCATAAACCATATAAATTTACATGACAAGTTGCTCCTATTATTCTTATGACATACATGGCCATTAAAGGAGGTATCAGTCTTAGCTGATATTAGATAATAAGTGCTTTTAATAGTAAAAATGAAACCAAACTGCAAAGACAGAGTTAAAGAGTTAACCAGAGTTATAGAGTTTGAACAGGGATGTGATCCTCACATACACTTTGCATTATATAAATATAAATACAGAAATGGAAGGTACATGCATGTTTCACTTTCCATAGTTTATAATTCCATTTATAATTTCTACATATTCACTACACTGATAAGGTTAACCCTTGGACACTAGTATACATGTTGGGTGTGGTTTACTTCTTGAACTACTACAAACTAATGTTATAGATGTTCATCTAATAAGAAAACAAGAAAATACTTTTTTTTTGTGTCACAAGGTCACTATGCATCTAAATATAATAAAAACAACTAGATTTATAATACCAGTTAAAATATAATTCCTCCTGTCAAAGAGAATCATTATTAGTGAGGCAAAAGCATCACCACCCACCCACCCATATATATGTGTGGCCAGACACTAATTTGGTACAGGGCGTGTACAAAGTTATGCAATGCTGTAATTACAGACTGTAGCCATAGAGAACAGCAAGGAGATATATTCAATTATTCATTGTTGTGCAACTGTCACTAATCAGCCCTTGCTGTGCCTGGTTCTGTGCTGTGACTAGCTTAATCTGAGATCTCATGGAATTCATGTACAACTTACAAAAACAAAGCAAGCCAAATCACAAGTGCATATTACATGTAAACAATAAATGAATTTTAGATCAAGAATAATATACTTAAAAAAAAGGTATAATTATTCTTTGAGGGGGTGGGGTGGGTGGGTAGGGAGCAGTATAAAATGCATATATATCATGGTCCATGGAGAGTACAAATAATTCAGTACACATAATGCCAGCGGGTATATGGACTATAAAATATATCGCTACCCCCCCCCCCCCCCATCCTCTATTTTCTCCTTAGCATACTTCTCTTACTAGTAAATGTTTTAAAAAAAGCAAGAGAGATAAGCGTCAGACTTTGCCCTGAATAACTGTAAGTAGGACATTTAAGGAAGGGGTCTGGACTTGGGAGATAATGCCAAGGCACAGCCGCAGATGCCCACCCAACTGGGACATGAAACAACCAATCAATCAACACAAAAAATCAATAATTGGCTACATTCCTTACGTTACACAAACTGTCTGGGTCGACCATATCAATGCTTTGAATGTAGCTGCTCGGTGCTGGGCCACTGCTAGCAGTTACAGATACAGGGTATAAACGTATGAAGATGATGGATGAAAATGACACACTTGTTCGCTTCGCTCACCCTCACCTTTGCCAATCTCGTCTCGCCCTGCTCCTTCAAACACTCGAGAGGAAATCCAAAAATTTAAATTGACACTCTGGCTTCGCTGTGACAAACAGCGCAACCGTGCTATATCCTTGCTTTAGATAGACAATGAACTATCCGCCACGCGTTTAAGGCTTAATAAACGCTCGTCAAATTATCATATGATACCCATTCATTAATGACGATGTCCCTCGTCTGTCACCTCAAAGAAAAATGGCGGTCGCCGGTTGACAATGCTAAACAGGTGCGCTAAAAGTTGGAATAAAGTTTTTAAGGCTGTAAAACCAACGCTTACCTTCAATAAAAGGTGTAGGTCTTCCTCGCGGGTCTTTCTTTTAGAGGAATGTTAAAGTTAAGTGACTTCTTTCTCACACAAAGTGGCGGGTCACACCCTAAATGTCACCAAACTGGTGGAGATGTGCACAAACCTGAATGACGTCACCGGATGTTGTGCACCTCGCCCAGGTGGCGCTGAAATACGAACACCTGTGGGATAGCTGAGTGCTGCGCCAGCTTATTATGGGGAGAAATGGGATGAAATAATAATAACGTGATTTATAAGAGAAGACGGGACAGGTAAAATGTTATTTAAGATAGTTCTTAGATAATGTATTATTGCCAAAACGCAAGATTCCATGCGTAGACCTACGGTGTCAGGTTGGGTTTGAATGGGAATTGTAAGAGGAGTGAAACTTACTCGAATTAGATAGAGTCCACACATTATTATTATTATTTGTAGGTAAGCTAGAGACTTGAATTAAGTTTTAGTGACACTAATTGTCTGTCTCTTTTTTTTTTTTTTTTTTTTTTTTTTTAGCCAAAACGGAGCCAGAAGTGCAATATTGGAATATACGTGCAATACGGGAAATACAAATTGATACACTGTATCTTCCACAGTGTATCAGTAGAGCTTCACCTTCTAACATTGGCTGAATGGAGAACCAGGAGGACTGGGAGGGGGGGGGGGGAGTAAAAAATACAAAAAAAGTGTTTCCCCAAATTTCCACAAAAATCTGACATGCTGTAGTGAAAACTTAAGTCCTTGTTCTAATACATGGCATGTTAATGGTCTTGACACCCTTGCCAACTTAAAAAATATCTAGAAATTTTCCCCTTGAAAAAATGTTCACTTTCAACTTTTTCTAGATTGTGGAAATTAGCATTGGTCATATGTAGTACTTCTATAGCTGTTCTTAGTTATATTTCAACACAGGTTCAGTTCCCATTATTTGCAGTAGTTGTATAGCAGTGTGCAATGTAAAAACGGGTAGAGATCCAGGCCTGTAGCCATTGGCACTGTATGCTTAATTGGGTTGAGTGACTTGATGTTACTTCTCTTTCTGACAGTATGGGTCTCCAACTCTGCTTTGTAATTAAAAAGCATTCTTATCCACTCCATTGTTTATCTAGTGTACCTTTGAAAGAATTTACTGATTTAGCATTCATGGTAAATGTTCTTGAAATAATTTTACATTTATTCATTATGGAATATTAATTCTGATTAATTTGAAAATTAATTAGGAAGATTAAAATCAATGGATGAAATAAATATTAATAACATTTTAATCTTCATAGCAAACAAGTAGAAAATTCATGTTGTGGTCAAAACTGCAAGAAACAATAAGATTGCCTCTTTTGGCTGTGTTAGAGAAGTTGGAAGGCAATGATGTGGTAGAGAAGATTTAAGTGTTGTACATACAATCCAAATACAATCAGGTAGTATCATTCGTGATACACAAAAAAATGTCATACTATGTCAGATATTTTCAAAATCTCATAGAGACCTACTTAAAAAATGTAGTCAAGTCAGAAGTCAGTAACATTATGCATTTTTTAAGGTCCCATCACATCTGGTCCTTAATTCTTAAGAGAGGGCTGTGCCACATCTTGAATTTGTAATAAGTATTTACATGTTTAACATACTGATATATAGGGTTAATCTTTAACATGGGGTTGACTTGAAGAAGGTGAGGTAAAGGACTCTGTAAATATACAGCCTGCAGTGCAGTGTTAAGTTGCTGGCCAAGATTACAATTTAAGACTTACACCCCATATCCATAGATTTTTAGATCGATCTATCCCTGTGGGGAGTCTCACTAGATTACTGTCAGCTTGGCCGGCTTAGGCATCTGTCCCAATATATATATATATATATATATATATATATATATATATATATATATATATATATATATATATATATATATATATATAAATAAATGCGACTGTGCTAATTATGTGCCATGCAAAATCAGATATGTGGCTATAGATCTATAGGCTCTGTAAACTTTGTGCTAGAAAGGAATAAGATAATTATCATTATTGTAACGTGAAACGCATCTTTCCCAGCCACCAGGTGTCTGTACTTGGGACAGACAGAGATGTGCTTTGCATGATAAAAAGCACAGTTAGTCTTAAAGGGAAAACAGCACAAAATGAGATCAAGGTCATATGCTTGTTGTATTTTTTCTTTTCAGCTCCAATATGTAAAGCTCAGACATTCACAATTGTTATCATAAAAGATGTCATTGAACTATCCCCCACCAGACTGTATGGACTGTCCACCAGGTGTGGTCAATGACTGTCCACTCCTCTTTCCTGTGTGTCCAGAGTCACTGGGAGCGGACGAGGACTGCCCTCTGCTGGACTCTGGGTGAGTTAAAATATTTAGATAAATGAATTGTTTGATTTTATCTCTCTTTCTTTCTCCTTTTCTCTCTTTAAATTTGTTTCTTAATTCTCTCTCAATCTCTATTGTCTTCCCTTCTTCCATCCCTCCTCCTTTCTTCCTTCTTTCCTTCCTTCCATTCTGCAAGCTGTCATAAACTTATAACATAATCTTTTTTTGTTCTTTAACTTTTATCGTATCTAACTCGATCATAACTATTGTTGTCTTTTTTATGATTTTGGATTTATCAAATATGGTTATCTGATATAGCACTAGTTTGTTTAACGGTGGACTTTGGCACTGTCAATGTCTCAGTAGTTAAGAAGGATGTCACTAGAGGGCAAAGATACAGGAGATCATGCATGCAAAATAGGAATGAGAAATCTCGAAAGAATAGAAATTTGGTAAGTACAAAGTTAACTTTGTATTTGCTGAGTAATTATGGACAAGTGATAAGTAACCCCATATCAGAACCAAAAGTGTGCAAGGTATTTAAAAAACAAATATTATATTTGTTGAAAGTTTAACACCTTTACAGTCACTTAATTAATGAACATAATACAATGTAAAGTGTCTGTTGATTAGAAACTGGTATATATAATCAGTGATGACTTTGCAGACATTTAAATATTGTCATGTCATTTTTTTCTCAAAAGATTTAATTGCTTTCCATGTCAGTGTATACCTTACAGTTGGATGTTTGCAACGGTAGTTATCTTGCAATGTTGCAATAAATAGTAAGCAGCTGATACGAGCTTTGATTTTTCGAGCATGTGAAAAAAAGGAAAGCAGTTTAATAAACTTGTGACATGGCTTTAATAATAGCAGAGAACAGGCTTCAGTGAGTCTGAAAAACCACATGATTTCATGTCTCTTGTTTGTGAAAATTAGATCCTATCTAGTACTAGTAATGCTGTACTTCTAATAGTGCAGATCTAGAGTAAATGTAATGAACATTTTATATCCAGGCTATATGGCATAATTATGTGAGGAATGGCCCCAAGCATAGTAATCACTATGTTCAATACTTGATAAGACAATGAAATGTATCACCATATTGTGATAACCAATGGGGCCCTGGATGATGTATTTGTATTGTAATCTGAGGACATGGCCCAGGATAAGGATAGGAATATTGAGCCAGGGAACAAATCGCCAGGGCAAATCTAAGGTGATAACTCTGATCAATCAGTTGCTGGTAGCAGTGTCTGTCACTAATCACTTGTAGCAGTCATGTGTGGAATAATCATGGTCTAACCTTTGATGGAAATGGTGGGAACTGTTGACCAAATGATCAGAAAATAATTTTTATAATATAAGTGATGATTATTACTGGGATAGACAGACTGAGTGCTGTGGGGTTATGAGATGTCTTCCTATGTCAGCACTTGCAGTGGAGAAGGTTTGGAGAGACACGGTAGTGAGGTATCAGTGCTGTTCAGGTGAGACAGATTAACAGATAGGCAGTAGTTTTAGGCCTTTTTCACATTAAGTGAGGGCTACAGTTTTCTGCATATAGTTCCAGTTAGAGCGATTGACAGTGTAATAGCCTGGCTACAGTATTATGTTGGAGAGTTCGGTTCCCCCTGTTCTCAAATAAAATTAAAGTTTGTCTTAGATTTGAGACCAAAAGTTTTCAGTGTGTATTAGTCCATTAAAAATAATTATATACCCATGTCCTTCTTGTTATAAAACTGGTGCAGTTTTTCTTTTTAATTAATTGATCAAAATACCTGGATTTTTCTCTTGTCAGGGTGGACTTAAATTTTGGTCTTGAAATTTAGAACCAGCTTTAAATTTAGGTTTGAAGTCTTCTTGTGAAATCGACCACAATCAATTCTTTTAATTCAGGTTGACAATAATTGGGTTATCATATTATTAATTTTATCAGCCAAATTCATATGCACCTGCCAGTGAGATGCACAATGTAGTAATACATGGTTCATGTATTTGATTGATGATGAAGTCTGTAATGTAGTCTTTTAGATAGCATGTCAAATGCACAGAGAAATTCATATAGTTGCCTTTTTTGATATTTGTGATGGTCAGTATACTTAATTTGTTTTAATGATATAAAGCAGTATATTTTACATGTTAATTTTAACTGAATATAGTAGTAACTGGGCAGCAGCAATAGTAGTGGTAGAATTTTATTTTTTTGAAGAGATTAATCTGGACTACCCTTCACCAAAAAAAAAAACTTAATTGAAACCACAAAGTGCTCTATTTTTATATAGCTGGCCTGACACATATATTGTCTCACATGTTGAATGTCATTATATGTGACACGTGTAGAAAAATATGTCAAAGGTGATGTTACTTCATACTGTTACAGATTACTTGTCAATGATTGGTTCATTATTAACCAGTCATGACCCATTTCCACAGGCAATGAAGAATATATGACTGACATTAGGCGCAACTAAGTGCAAAGTTTATTTTTAGTAGACATAACACAAATTTGATTAATTATAATGCCATGATGAGATATATATTAAAAAAATTTGAAGATTAAAGCAAGTTTTGGAGTTTTTTGTAGAATATTTTAACGGGTTCAAGAGTTTGATCCGAGTCATGTTGCAGTTCGGTCTGTTGTATATTTGTGTGAATCTGATATTTATCTCGCTTTTAGTAATGAAAAATTATTTAAAATAAAATTTAATTTTGTCTTTCATATATATTTATGCAGCAGTTTAAGAAATTGTTCATTTAAAATGTGTGATTACAGAAGATTAGTTATAGTAAGTTTGTCATGATAGAGATACTAGTACATGTATGTTCCTGTAGTCTACATTCACCTTTGATTTAATGATCATTTTATTTATTTAGTGGTATATCAGTACATCAGGAGCAATTGTGTGTCTTCATAAACAATTTTTCACCAATTGTTGACAATTTTTACATATAAATCTATGAGAAATTGAGAGTTGGAATTTCTCCAAAATTTCATGGCAAGACAAAAATTATTCAGTTAAGTCAGAAAGGATTAATTGTGCATACATTAACATATATTTATTTGCTCAGATAAACTTTCGTGACATTTAAATATGTAAAATTACCAGGTAAAGCACTTGACTTTCTCTGCTGCTCCAGAGCAGTGTACATAAATTGCTCATCGCCCCTGCGAAAATTTGTCTCATTAAATGTTCACTTACAGTTCTCGATCAGTCTAATCTAGAAAATTTGGTGTATTTTTTAAAACAGTTCTAATGTTGTTCTATGATGAATGTAACAGTTCGAGAACTGTTTTTGGAAAGTCCTTCAGAATGTCCTAGAACAGATTAAGAACATTTTTCATTAAAAGTGAAAAACATTATGTTCTAGGACAGTTTGAGAACCCTAATAGTGAGCTTTAAATGAAACACATTTTCACAGGGGCGGACATCCAGTTCAATCCAAGAGATGCATATGCAACCCCTGCATACGTGCATGCCCTGATCATGACAAGTTCAATGTCATATAGTTATGTAACTAACAACCAGCCGATCGTGTCATATAACATATGTTTAACCCTGTCCTTGATTCCCCTGCAGTTTACAGAAGTGATAAAATTTGTGATTATATAAATGATTACACATCTTGTATCTCAGTTCTTCTCGATATTGGAATAAGATAAGACAAGGTTTTAGAGAGCATGTTGCTTTCACTGAGTGATCATTCTGTATACTCACTGGGGTCAGCTGGAAAAAGGGTTCAGCTAGGTCATACCCTGATTACTTACAGCTCAATGTCTGAGTTGTCACTGTGACCAGTGTTCTTGCAGGCCATAATATGTATGGCATTATATATACAGTGTTAGAAATTAAGGCTGGACCGTCTGACAACTTTCAGAACGGGCTGAGAATTTTTTCCACCCAGCAGACATTCAGTCCAGCTTCTTTTCAAGATGGTTGTACTTTCGGTCCACCAACTAATTTTCCTAAGTGGCAAACACTGGCATTATATATATATAGGATGTTGTTGCTGGGTGCACATGTGCACATACTAGTGGGTGGTGGGGGGGGGGGGGGGGTAGTGCGTGACAGCATTCAGAATTAAACATCATATAGCAGCTGGATTGATCCAACTCCGCAGGATATTATTATTAAAGTATATTCAGTGTAATATTCATCTTTATTTTTTTATTTGCCTGACATTGGGTTTATAGCTAGTTAAAATTGGTTAAGTACCCCATAGCAACTCGAGGGCGTACGTCCTGTCAGACACTCAAGCCAATTACAGTGATTGCACTTTGAGAGAATCTCCTACAGAGTTGGATCATTCTAGCTAGCACAATAGGTTTATCTGAACACTCCCATATACTAGTTTGTAAGCTGGATTTGCGTACTGCATGTAAGATATTCAATTAATGGATTTAAGTTTAATATGATATATTTTTAATATGTTAGATTTCAAGATAACCAGCAATTTGACTAATATAATAAAAAATAATTATAGTCCTCCTTAAAAAGCTTATACTAATTTTTATTGCCTTTACTTTTCATGATAGGTGTTACTGATAGTGTACCCACAGCCTCAGATATAGATATTAACTCAGTTGGTTTCAGTATGGCTAGCTTGAGCCTCTCTAAAAATATAGAGAAATGGATGATTAAAAAAAATATATATTATTGAATTTAATTAGCAGATTGAATGCCTTATTCTGCTGGAATCGCATGCTGCTCTATCTAGGTATCTATAACCACACAGAGACTATGAACAGGTCCCTTAGAAAAATGAAAAGTTTGCAGCAACAAGTTTACAAGAAAAATTTTATTGCTGCTGATTTGCAGCCATATTGCAGCAAATTTGCTGCAAATTTGCAGCAGGCCTGATTTTGCTAAGCAAAGTTATGTACTCTTGAATAAACCTGGTTGTGCTTTTTGAAGAAATATTTGACATGTAATTTCAAACTTGCCAGCACCTTTGGATTCTGTGACCTACTTCAGCATACATACTAGTAATAGTCTGTGCACTTGTTTACTTCCTTTCTTACTTTATTATATTAAAGACAGAGATCCTTTAGAAATGGCACAAATGTTAAACATTTACTGTGTGTTACATTTGGGAAGCTAAGGATCTAGTCAGTCAGTAAGGAGTCAGACTAAATCAATTTTCATGGATTCTGCAGTACATCTACTTACTAGGTAAGGTACACAATTAATATAGCATATTTATTTCATACTAGACCCGTATTCATAGTGGGGTTAACTTAATGCTGGTCTGTTTTTAGTCTAAAAATGCCTGATTCTAAACACAGTCACAATAGTCATATCTAAATTGCATTGCATGCTGCTGCACTTCCTCACTCTCTCGTCTCTCTCTTTCTCTCTCTCTCTCTGAGTTTGCATGAGTGTGAGTATATGTGCACAAACAAACAAATATATGTTATGTCAGAAGCAGCCGAAAAAGGGTCTATCTTGTTAGATGATAGATAATATATAGATTAAGTTTTTTATTCAAGGTCACAAGCAGAACCCAGATCATCTTAGTGCTTATATGTACATGTATGACCTAGCTACTCCTCTGTGATGGCAAGTACGCTATATAGTTAATAAATAACCAGTGGAGTGTCTATAGGAGCATCTATAGCTACCTAATAAACAATTTGAGACACTGTCTCAGAGCTGGTCAGTTGTTATAAAACAGACTTTGAAGATTGTGAAATCCCCAGCCAGATAGATACCCTGAGCTGGACTGGCCTGGAATATATACTGCGGTCGTCTAAAGAAATACAGTAGGTATACATACGTGCAGGGAACAGTCTGTCAGTTTTATAACCATTATACACTGATGAATATTGGCATAAATGTCAGATGTCGGTTGTCAGTCTATGAGCTAAGATATGATCCAGGCTCCTTGCTGAACGCAGGGGTCTGAACTTTGGAGTGTGGGGGTTGATAAATTTTCACTGTCGTTATTTTTAATTACTGGTGTAATAATAGTTATTTGTAAAACTCCTTGCTTGCACGTGGCTGTGTGCTGATCACAATACTAGTATAGATTTCCATTTACTCACACGCGCGCACGTGTGCACACACACACACACACACAATCATTTGCACAGGCAGTCATTCAGACTATCACACTCACACAGGAGGTGACTTTAAATTCTGTATTTAATGATCATCAAATTTTTAAACTTTTCCAAGAGTGTAAAATTAACATGATTTTTTATTGGAAAGAGAAAATGCGAACCTATTAAATAATGATAATAATAATAATAATAGTGATAATTTATTTAGCTAATCTATAATCCTTTTAGCTAATCTATAATTCTATATGTAAGTGACACTGATATCATTACGAGCACTTGAAATAATCATATTAGCGAATGACATGTCAGAGATATAAAAATAAACAACTAATAAAGAAATTTAATTTATTAGTTAGATTCTTATATGGGGAAGATGATATTCACATACAGTATATATACAAATACTATTATATATGGTCAGTGACCTGTTCTGCAGTGATATCAAACACCCCATTTCCAGAGATTAGATCGACCTACTTTAGATCGACCTAACTCCCTGGGGGTTCCCGCTAAATAGCTGTCAACCGGGCGGACACGAAAGTTAATTAACCCCTTACAGCTTGTAGTAGGCGGGACGGACATTTAAGTCGGATTATCTGAAAGTAATCTAGTGAGACTCCCCGCGGGGATAGATCGATCTAAAATCTATGGGAATAGAGCCAAAGTGTACTGATATGACCTAACTGGTGCACCTGTCAGCCAAATATCTTACTATTGTCATATGTGGTAAACATGTTTATAAATATATCCACCTTAGACAGGCGGGTAAATAAAAAACATCCCAATATCAACTTTGTTGTTGTTGTCTTATTATTGCATTGGAATCAAACTGAGAAGGCACAAATTTATATGTTTGTATGTTACCGTAGTTTTCTCATATTTATAATGGCACATTTCGTTTCTTTCAGGAAGATGACATCGGAAGAGGACACAGCAAAAGGCTTGGGGACGCCCTCTTCTGATTCTGATGTAGAGAAAGACTTGGAGGAACCAGAGGTGGAATTTGTTGTACATAGACCTCTAAATGGCCAGATGGAAGATGGCCCCAGCAACGGGGGCGCTGGAGTTGTTACGAGTTCCCCTATTCAGTATCTCAGTCGAGAAGTTTTGTTACAGGAGAACGAATTGCAGGCAGCTAACTCATTGTCAAATTCGGTGGAGTCTAGCGCTGTCAGAGTTACAGTAAGTTTTATATGTGTGTGTGTATCTTCGTGTATGTGTGTGTATGTGTGTGTGCGCGTGCGTGTGTGTATGGTCAGAATACCTGTCAGCTTAATATCAACTCAATGTTATATCTCAGAAGCCTCCTAAAAAAGAATGAGTGAATAAATGAGTGTATGAATGAATGAATAATAAAAAAAAGAAATAGAAAACAAAGCAATACCTATAAACAGCATTTCTTAACTATATTATTATTTTTATTATTTATTTATTTATTTATTTATTTATTTATTTATTTATTTATTTATTTATTTATTTGTTTTAGTTCAGAAAACCCCTAGGCCCACTTCTCACTGCAAGGATACCTTGTAACTCGTTGAAACCCATTAATTACACAGAATCTCTGCACTCAGATATAGAGGGCAGTAGTGACTCCTGCAAGACATGGAGGACCACAGTATGAGTTTTTGAATTACCCCCTTCTCCCCCCCCCCCCAAAAAAAAAGAAAATTATTCTAGCCTCTGATTAAAACAAAACCAAAATTTTTCACCTCAACCTTACTTGATACAGTAAAATTGTGCCCATGAGCTATATTATCCCATATATGCCAATTGAAGCGAAGTAGAAGTTTTTTATCATTAGGTCTTTTAGTGAAATCATTTATCCTGCAGTATGCACCTCTTATCTGCTCACCTGTTTGCTTCTTCCTTAAACTAAACTAAAAAATAGGCTGCCCATTTCACCTCCCTGATCCACTTTGTTTTATACGTGATTTTAAACATGTTAAACATAATATGTCATTTTATTTTGGATTTTTCAAATCCTTTTATAATTTTAAAATTTTTTTAACTAAAACTTAATTAGAAATGTAGGCCTATGTTTTGTTAAAGATTCAAACGTTTAAAGAAGCTGAAGATTGGAATGCATGCCTTGAATCCCCCCCCCCCTTCTCCCATCACCATTACCATGCTCAGCCAGCTATAGGATGAAGCCACTAAAACCAACTTCATTGACGTGAACTTAGCAATTAATGTACATAAATAAAAATATTTCTTATTTTTACAGTTGTTTCTAAATTCAAGCCCACCCCCACACCCATCAACCTTTTTGTCAACTGCTATTAGTAGTGTTAACTCCCCCTACGTACCATGGTACACATTATTCATGCTGCAACAAGAAACTTTGTATTTTCAGCATCTCTTTCTGAATCTACCCTTTCAGTTTTGTCTCATTCCAGATCACAGACCTAGACGGCTGGGAAGGACAGAGCTTGAATTTCACCACCTCTGCTTTGAAGAGGTGCAAGTCGGTGGTCTTGCAGCCCTACTTCAGACTGCTTACATTTGTGAGTCAACTTTTGTCCTGCTGCTTAATACTGATTTAACATTAAAGGTATACTGTGATGAAAAAACGGGTTAAAACTATCCGTTAGGTGCCCAAAAGTCATTTTTGAGTAATGAAAAAAAAGTTCTTACGTTTATTTAGTTTTTAAAGCCGATTTTATGCAGGTGTGAATGTAGTTTATGATACTCCCGCGTGGTGGCGCTTTAAGGCGAGTGACGTCACTAGCGTCAAGGCTCAGAAAGCCATATTCGATTCAGCTATCCGCTTGCTAGCAGTGCAAACTAAAAG
>NW_019775047.1:60685-163761 GCF_001039355.2 Lingula anatina | reverse complement strand
CCCCCCCCGCCTTATTTTTTATTTTTTTAAACTCATTTCTTTGCTTTTGTTTTCTGACAACATGCACTGATTCGTGTTTATTTTGTGAACGAGTGAGAATGCTGATATTGTTGATGGCTTAAGATATTTGTGGATTCTTTTCAGTGCTGGCATTGCTTTTCTGTGGCATGTCTAGTGTTTATTTTCTTTAAAAAACCCTAATATGTCATTCTGGTCAACATGTTTGAGAGCTTGAAATAACTCTGTCTTTATAAAAGTAAAAAAACTAGGTTAAATTCCACACATGTTTTATTATCAGCAGGTATTGTTTATTGTGTAGATAATTATTTTTAAAGTCATTTAAAAGTAGCCGAAAACTGCTTACTCACTGGCTTGGGAGAAAAAGTCATTATTTCTTTATATGAAAAAGAGTGTATGTAATTTTGTTACTCAATTGGTAATGCATGACTCGGGAAATTTACAAGTCTCGTAACCCAGTGACATTAAACAAATAACAGGGTTGCAATTAAGTTGATCCTTCTCAACTGTTTGATAAGTATAATGAATCGTAGGTGAATAAGAATAAAAATAATTACACTATGAACCTACACTTCCTTTATGTCAATGAACTGTATTTTTTCTTTTGTGAATGAAGTTTCCTTTCCATGTTTTCACAGTGGGCAAGAAGTTAAACAGTTGCGGTGAAAATCTTTAAAAATAATATTTATGTACGTTTCTCACTTTTAACACTAAGGCATCGATCTGACTTCACGGTTGTTGTTGTATAGTTTTTGCTCTCAGTTTGTTTGGGTTATTTTCAGAAGGACGTGACTCTAAGGTGATTATTATGTCTGTGATATGGCTGGATCTTAGCAGGGTATCTATTATAATGTCTCATTATAAACTCCAATATCCAATACAGAACTGGTGATATGGCTGGCTGTTTTAAGACTTGGAAACTGTGGCCACTTGTTTGAAATTTGTCGTGTGATGTGATCATTATCAACATTTTCAGAAGTTCAATTTTTTTCCAATTTTTTTAAAATAAAATCAGAAGCCATTTATTTTTCTTGGCCCTTTCATAGTAGTTTCTTTGAGTTAGTTGTCTATATTATCTATGTCTTTTCTAAATACTATAAAATGTGTCTGCTTCTAGCCCTAAGTAATTTGATAATTATAATAATACTAATAACAATCTAGTCAGCAGTGAATTTTAAATTGGTGTTCGTGTATAATGTATACTTCTACTACTAATAAAAATACATACTTATTTAAAAGGACCTGTATTGAATATGATATTTTGCACAGCTGAGTTCAGAGGCCACCAGGGGTCAGATGGGGTTGTCTTGGGAACAGACGTCCCCCTACACCTGTTATAACAAACAATAATAATCCATTTACAGATCATTGCCTGCAATTAAAGTAATGTTTTCTATAAGTTCCATCTGTTCCCTTCATACATAACTTTTGTTAATTTCAAATGCATTACCACCATGTATTTTTATTTTCTCTGATATTTTTTTTTTTTCGTAGAATGTGGTGGGTCTGAGACTTTCCCGGACAACCATTTTTATCTTTTACTATTTGTTTTATGTTTTATGAAGAATGATCGGGTAAATCACAAGATGTAGTTCTAAAATCATTTGCATAGTATGCTGCTTTCCAAATGGGATCACCTGGAGCAGCCAGGAGCCTTTTTTTAAAATTTAAATCAAAAATCCAATTTTTTTCTCGGTAGTTTTCTGTCTTAAAAGACACCCAGATCCATGGCCATAACATTTCTTCCTACTCATTTCTTACAACCCAAAATCTTGTCTGAGTATAGAGATTGTGTCAGTGTACATGTACCAGAGTGTCTGTACACACAATACTGTTTATACAGCATATCGATTTATTCTACCTTGATGAGTTTTACTGACGTGATCGTGGTGAAGGTTTGCAGCATATTAGATGCCTAGAACTGTTGAAAACAGTCATAAATTGCTTGAGTGTTTTAGCGATCATGCAAAAAATGATAATTTATTGACTTGGTAATTTTATATTTTCCTGTAGCAGTGAATGGTGTATAGTTGCAGGATACAGTAATACATCAGTTGTTGACTGGTCTGACTCAGAGACTGCTTCAGAATGGGACACCATAATATGTGTCAGAGATCACTGGAAACTCTTTTATCAGCATGTCCCTGGTATTTCTTGTGGTTTGATCCTGAGACTGTATAATGGAGATAAGAAGAAGTGTGTGTGTGTGTGTGTGTGTGTGTGTGTGTGTGTGTGTGTGTGTGCAGGCCCGTAGCCAGGGGGGGGGGTCGAAAGAACCGCCCTTTTTGATGGTAAAAGGTCCACTCTGGGTAAGATTTGATCTAGGTACGTTAAGTTTTAATGGGAAAAGGTTCGCTTTTTCAGAAAAAGAACCCCCCTTTTGTAATTGCTGGCTACGGGCTTGGTGTGTGTGTGTNTGTGTGTGTGTGTGCGTGTGTGTGTGTGTGTGTGTGTGTGTGTGTGTGTGTGTAGAGGGGGGGGTGGAGGGGCGGGGTACCGTCTGTTTAGTCTGGCTGTCTAGTTCCATAGTCAGATTAGGAGATAGTTCTGATTTTAGCTGCTTAGTGGTGTTAGCAGAGACAGTTTTCTAACTTTGACTATCAAGGTTAAAATATAGCAAATACATAAAAGTTTCTAGATGGTCCAGATATCTGAAAGAATTGACATACTCACATGTTAAAATGCAACAGTTGTACTAGAATTCAGAGTATCTTGTCCCTTTCTAGTATTGAGCATGCTTGTGATTTTTATCGCATACACATCTGGTTCTTTCTGTGGCTAATGATGAGTTTGAACCTTTAAGTATTGGATGAGATTTTTTTTCACCAAATTCCCCTTTTTCTGAGTAATTAGCAATTCATTGGCTTAAACAGTCAGTATCCAATTATATGCCCTCTGTAATTTTCATTTTGGGAAAAAACTAAAAGTTTGAGAATATATATGTGCAGCTTACTGAACCATATATATTTTTATATCTTGTATCTGATAATTTAATTTTAACTTAATGGAATAATTTGTTCATGAGATTTTGGTCTAGAAGGAAGCGTAAGTAATCTAATAAAGTCCGTTCAAAACAGAGTACTACAGTGTCCAGTTGTATGAGAAACTTGTTCAATCACCAGCAAAAAAGAAAAAAAAAGCAAATTAAGAAAGAAAAGAAAAAGCTGTTTTTTTCAACCAGTGGTTTATTTCACACAGAAGACAAGGCACTCTCAGATGGAACAGATTTAATTTAATTTGTTTCCAGAGAGTGGTTCACTGATGTAGTAGAACTGAGAGGGCTTTTTCTTGTGTCTGTAACATTTTGGGTGGCCCTGTTTAAAGACATGCTCGTGAACCTACTTACCCTCTGTAGCAGTCAGTTTACATAAGTGTGAAGTGAGATATTGTTGGACAGGGATTCAGCTGTTCTCAGTTCTGAAGTGTCAAGTAAAGGAAGTGCTCTATTTCTTATTCTCTTTTTATTCTTTTTATTTATAGTTGTTTCATCCTGAATCAATTTTTTTTTTCAGACGGAATGTCCATTAGACTTTAATACATCTTTGGTACATCTACTTATTTATTAATTTGTTTATGAAAAATGCACATTTGAAAATGTAAGCAAAATGTTATTGTGGAAACTTTGGCTTAGTTGCTGTAAATTTTTCTAGCAATCTCTGTTTTGACATTTTACATGCTTACATTTACAGCAACCAGAAAACAGGATCTTGAATCAAAATTGGTGGGCGGATTTGGCTGTGCTTTTGTTTTTCTTATCAGGCTTTTGTGGTATCTTTTTGTTTTGTCTGCTACATTGTTTTCATTGTACCCAAACTAGGTTTTACCAGTGTATTTGTAAGAATTTGAATTTGAGAGAGAGAGAGAGAGATTCATAAAATCCTTTAAACTGCAACATAATATATCACCAGTTAAAAAGAAACAAAAATATTGAATAATTATTTACCAACATTTATTTTTTTTACAAATAATGTGAATGGAATTACAAAAGAGAAATGGTAATATGTACAGATATGCTGACTCAAGAGCAGTGATAAAAATACACTACTGTCTCTCGTCTTTGAACAGGAATCTATTTCGTCTATCGAGCACCTCTACATGTATTATAACTACTGTCTGGTTAAGGTTCATATCCAATTGATACAAACAATTGTTTCAAAGAAAATATTTCGTAATTGTCAACTATGCCCAATGGTAAAATAATTCAAATATCAGTTGTCATCATGCACTTGTTTTGTCATAGATATTTCTGCACCTTCCATCTTAAAAAATAATTTTTTGTTGTAAGAGAATAGTGATTATTTTTATCAGTTACTTTCTAATGCTGAGATCTTTAATGTTTTTGTTAAAAACCTCAGAAACCAATGATTTTTCCCTTGCTTAAGCCTAGTAGTTAAATGATGAAAAAGGATGATGATATCATATGATTTGAAGTTTGATAATTGACAAATCTTGTCTTAAAAACATAACATCGTGCATGTAGACTAAAAAAAAAAGCAATGATCTTGTGTGACTGGCGTGATATTTTCACAGTGAAAAATCAACATCAATGTAACCATTCATTGAACATAAAACCAAAAAGCTGACACAGCTTTGGGTGAAACCTTAGTGATGAAAAACAAAACAATAATCAATAAAATTAAACCGTTTGTGACAACCAACAAATGCACGGTGAAAGACAAAATTGAGTGTGATGGGCAAAAAGCAGTAATATCATATTGCAAAAGAAATATTAATCACTTGTTAATAGATTTTCATGATGCCAAAGTGCTTCCCCTTAAAATTTCACTTAATCTCTATAATGGCTAACCCATTCCTGGTAACAATCATTTCCAGGTATAGTGATTATAAACGCCAGTTTGAACTGGTATCAGTGGTGTTTTGAAGTAAAGGTGGGCTATTTTTGTTCAGTGGGTTAGATTTTTTATAACAAATGATTAAAGAAACTCAGTGGAATGAAATAATACAAAGTAACTAGGTGAAGAGAAAGCAGATAAAATTAGCTCCATTTTGCTCCCATTAGTTCTAACCATTACCTTAAAAAACCTAACATTATAATTTAATAAATTCAAAATAAAACCTTGCTTTGAATTTCACCCCCAAAGTCATAATTCACCTACAACTACATACACATTGCACTCTGAAATGTTCACATTTTGATTTTCCGCTTTGCAAATGCAACAGTATCCTCAATAGGTGGGAAAGAGATTTTCATCAAATTTAAATTGGAAATGAATCAAAAGGCCATTATGTGAACCTGCTGCTGTTTCCTAATGTAAAATTAATTAAACATAAAACTGACTGCAAGTGGAAACGAAGGCGGGACTATTAAGACCCATTTAGCAAAATGATACAATGTTTTAAAAACACAACTTGCAAGAGTCAGTTTTTCCGATGGGTTTCAAGGTCGTATGAGCAACATATGAGCAATATTTTCATTGACTTCAGCGAAAGAAAAAATGCCACATCAAAATTTAAAAAATAAAGATAGGTGTATACACAATTTAGCTGTGATTATTTTGTACAGCTATATTAAAAAAAGATCAATAAATTAGAATAAAGAAAAGTAATTAAAACTGCAGTGTATTAACAATTTGGCTCCAAAGTCTGTGATTTTGTTTCCGTCCACAATGCACAGTGATTAAATGGGATAACAACACTCAAACCTGTGATGAAACATCTATATAGCCATAGATACTACCGTACCCTCATTTCCTCTGTAACTAAATTAACATTTGGCTCTTGTTAATTATAACAAGAATTACACAGAACTGAAGTACAGGTAGTTATAATATGCTGCCCTCCGAGGAGTAGTAACCACAGTATTGAGATCCAGGCGGATTTCCTACCTTACTTTTTTATTGACATTAATTAATTAATTAATTATTGAATAATAAACTAATGAACCAATCTCCATAGATCAGATCTATGACCATGTTATTACAACTCATATTTTGAGCTTAATTTAGTCAACTAAACCTTAATATTTACAACAAAATGTACAGTTTAAATTAGTAAAATAAACTATTTAAACTATGCTCTGAAGTATAGCTTCTCTGAGTGCATGGCCCGTATGCTGCATAACTGTGAGTTGTCATTGCAGAACCAAAAATAGAACCTGGTACTTAATAACAAAAAGTGCCGGGGAAACAATTGTTTTTTGTTTTATATTTCATCTACAAGACAAATTTTGTCTTTGTTGGTCACTTTTTCTCTCAACATATTGTTGATGGGAACATAATATTATCAAATTTACATATTCAGTGGGAAGCCTCTAGTTTTGACACCATTATTAGTCTTATATCTTGGTCCTTAAAGGCGTATCAAATAATTTTAATGGTATTGTTAAGTTGCCATGCAACATGAGGTGAAAATAATTCAGTTTCAGCATTCACTTTAAATAACCAATGAACTACGATTATTGACATGCTTTTTCTAATGTCAAGACATAGGTTACTCTTTGAAACTCAGAGTTCTTATTTGACAGTGTTTATGCAAATTTATACCTACACAGAAGCATAGAACATGCTGTATCAAGGTAGATCTGATCTAAAAGGCACCCGTCACTTGGAACCATTGTAACCTAGGTTCTTGATTTTATAATACATGTAGATGTTTTCATTGCCATGGCAACAAAACTTCACACTTCACGTGGCAAAATCCTGGTTCTAATTACTGAACTGAGATTAATTCATGTCTGTTATGGCAATAAGTATGGATGAAATATGTACATTTTTACAAAATTATATATTGATATAAAAAGTATTATCTTTCAATAAACGCTACACTAGCGTTTCTAGATGAATCTTTTTTAGACTTAAAGGCGTGGGATTCATGGAGTCCCTATTATTCTCAAAGTTTAAGGATGTGCTTCCATGCCCTGATGTGTTTATAGAGTCAAGTGACCTCTTATTTGCGGAGGTCTTGTCATAAAACAAGTCTGAATTTTCATAGTACATTTTTGGCAAGATGTCCCCATTGTTATGATGGTGTTGAGTTTGTTGGTGCAGGACACTGCCGTTCCCATACGGGATAACAGCGGGATGCCCATGATGTGGGACATTCCCATTTCCCTGTGGAAGATGGCCGTTCCCATGATGTGGGATATGTCCATTGGGTCCACTGTGCCCATTGTGGAGTTTCCCATTACTTAAGAGACTGATGCTCGTAAGGTGCTTTTTGTCATTGATTTCATTATCATAGCCCACTTTGCGACTGTCGGTAGAGCCTGAACTACCCGTGCTGCCCATGGGTTTTCTCGGTGGAATGATCTGTACTTTACTGAGATTGTTGTTGTGCTCTTTCTTGTTCTTGCAGAAAAGGCGATTTCTGAATTTACAGAACACTATGATGAGAATGATGAGGAGAACTAGAGCCAGTCCTCCTGCGATCATGATGCCGATGAACTCATCTTGTGTCAAAGGAAGGTTCCATGGTGCTGGTGATGGTTCAACAGGTGCTGCTGAAGTTACCACAATAATGCCCCCGGATGTGAGAACTGTAGAACTTGTAGCTGCATCTGTGGCTTTGCTGGATCTAGTGGTCGGAACTGGCGTTGTTGTTGTGGTCGTAGTGCTGGTGGTGGTAGTGGTCGGGGTGGTCGTGGTGGTTGTGGTCGTAGTTGTAGTTGTGGTACAGATGAACATGGAAACTGGCAATTGGCGCAAGAGGTAATTGCGAAGGTTTGGCGGTCCAGCGCATTGCCCGCTGTCCTGGTCCGTCCACTCAACTTTTGTGACATTAACCGGGGAGAATTCTCTGCTCTCCATCCACTCTCTAAATGGCCGGAGGGTGCAGTCACACTCAAACTCGTTTCCCTTGAGATTCAGGGTGTGGAGACGCGTCATTGGTGAAAAAATTTGAGGTGTAAGATGGCGGAGCTTGTTTTCACCAAAGTTGATGAGTTCCAGGGCAGTTATGTTATTGAAGGAGCCTTCCGGAATCCTATCCACCTTGTTTTTCTGGAGCTCGAGGGTTTGGAGGTTGAGCAGAGACAGGAAGGAGCCACTTTCGAAGTATGTAATCAGGTTATTTCCCAGCAGAAGTGTTTGGAGATTTTTCAGCGGCTTTAGCATATTTGCCGAAATTTTTGTCAGTCGATTGAAACTGAGGTCCAGTGTCTGCAGATTGGTTAAGTTTTTGAAGGCATTCTCAGCAATTAACTCTAGTCTGTTTTCGGCAATGGATAGTGCCTGAAGACTGCCCAGATCTTGGAATACGTTGTTTGGAAGTGTAGTGATTTCATTGGTTGAAAGCTGCAAAATCCTCAACTTCGACAAAAATGCAAAGGCTTTCAGCTCAAGTCTCTGTATATAGTTGAAATTGAGATAAATCTCCTTCAGATTCGGCGCTGCCATGAGATTCGGTGCGAACGAATAGTTTGTAATGATCGGGATGTTGTTACGATAAAATTTCAAAATCTGTGTATTACTTGGCAGATCAGATGGGATTTTAGACATGTTCGTGTAACGACATTCTACCGTGTATCCTGTGATGTCACAATCTGTCTGCACATTGGCGTAAGCACCCGAACTCCACAAAAGGCACAGAAATAAAATTGGTAGCCCGCACGTGATGTACATCCTAGGCACAAAACGGCCACTAGATTTCAGCACTCTTGGCATAATGGAAGATTATTTCGTAGACTTCGAAGAATGAATATTGAACACAATCCACTGTGAAGAACACCTGCGTAGTTCTCTGGTGGTCAAAAAATATTTGGAGTTTTTACATGTAAAGTGCATATGTCACCGTGACAACATTCCCCCTGTTAGTTTTAAATCTGTGACATATGTGAGTTGCTCACAAGTGTAAACACGTTCAAGACACCTGTGTCTAAAGGTTGCAGACTGTATTTTAGCACAGTACTGATGTTTTAGTATTATACCATGCAGATGGTGCTCCAACTGTGCTGGTGTTCTATGCGATACTTCTGTTTCAAAGAATTCTTTTTGGTTTCTGTCCAGTGAGCAGAAATAGACAAATCCTTCAGATGCCTCTGCCTGTAGTTTTTACCCGATGGAGAAGAATGGATAAATCCCAAAAATGTGTCTGTCTTTAAATCTGCTTAGTTCTGTCCCAGTGGAGAAAAATGCAACAGCCCTTTTAACTGATTTCTGGTTTCTATTTAGCTGAGATCTTTTCAGTAATCAGATGTCATTTTTCTTAAGTCAAGAAAGGAGATCTCCTGCTGTGCCTGGACTTCTTCGGTGTTCACTGAACTTGGTGGGATGTCAGACAATTTTTCTTTCTTTTCAGAGATGAAGCAGACGTTTTTTTGTAATTCTTGGCTTTCTGATTTGTCTTGTGCTACTCGATTGGTCCAAAGAGCCTAATTGTGGTTCACAGCTGGATGCTAATAGGATACCTGAAAGAGTAAAACAAACTAAGTTTAGTGGATTGGCAGTGACGATTCCCTCCCCTTTTTTGTCAGGTCATTTGAATAGAAATGTTTTACTGTAAAGTAGGAAATATGTGTGGGGGATGGAATCTGTTTGGGCTTTTGATTTCAGCTTGATCATTTGTTGATAAGAAAACATCATCGTTTGTGAAAACTTTTGCAAATTTATTCATGAATTGAATTTCAGTATATCAGAATATACTGTACTTTTAATAAAACATATGTTTGTAGTATGGGTGATTTATATCAGATAGGTAGAGAGAATGGCGTATTTAAGAAACTGGTCAATTTGTGTGGTAGGAAAACTTTTCAACATGTCTATAATTAATACAACAGAGCCCTTTATCAGTGCATTGAAATTATGCCTGTCAAAATGCAGCAAAATAGCCAAAATAAAAAACAGAGACTGTAAATATCAAAGTTTTAGTGAAAACCTGGGGTGAAACAGCCTGTCACTGTAATGGACAGGTTGGTTGAAGGACAGAGGTAGTTTTTGATATAATTAGCTCTGCTATCACTCAGCGCTAGTAGGTGGTAAAAAAACTTGATATGGCTGTGCATTGTCACTGTGCATAAAGGGGACTTGTATACAAGAACACCCTATAGCTGTCGTTTACGGGATTGAAAACTGACTGTGTGCTTGTTGGGAAATACTATGACTGACTGTGTATGTAGTAATGTAAGTTTTTTATTGTGTGTGTTGCTTTTGTAATGTTTTTATTTTATTTTGGGGGTGTCATGTTTTCTTTGTGTTTGTTTTTGTGTCCTCGTTGTTTGTTGTGATTGTGTATTCTTATACATGTTGTATTTTTTTATTTCTGTAATGGTACAGTTACAGGGGGCATTTCTTACTCTTTAAATAAATCAAAAACACTTTCTGCGATTGATATTGCTGGAAATGCAGGTTGTCTTATGGCTTTATTTTCACTTTTGATGTTGTTACTTTGCATTAAGTGATTTCTCTCTTACTTATTATCCTGTTTCCTTCATAGTTTATTGCAAGTGTTTCCTGTGGGTTTTAATTACAATCTCTCTCTCTCTGTTTTATTGGAATTGACTCCATAGAGATACTTCATTTTCTGTTTTATGCTGTGGTTGTAGTGCACATTACTATTTAGTCAGTAGTTGTCTTTCACAAAATAACTTTAGTCCAAAATTGGTCTAAACTTTTAAGCCTAGACAGTCTAGCTTATGAAATATAGGGTCTGTTTTATAGCCAGTAGGACATCGGCATTTACATATTTCAGTGTGCCTCATCAAAGATATGAAGACTGGTGAAGAAAGAAACCATATGAAAATAAATGTCTTTTTTGACACCTTGGGTTAGGTTTTTTCTCCTAAAACAGCTTGAACTCTTAATTAAATAGGATCAACTGATTTACCATCTGTTTTAAATGGGCAAGACCTTTAGCTGTTTGAAAGCAAAAGTTACAAGATAGATATGCTTGACATTCACTTGAAAGTCTAATAGTCCCTTTTAGAATTATAGTCTGGATGCATTCTTTCATGGGTTTCAAAGAGAAGGAAAAAACAGAAGATTTGAATTATAGATATTATGGCCTTTTAACACTGAGGGCACTTAATCATAAAGTTTAAACAACTTTCAGCACTCAGTAGAAAAATACATATGCCGTGAAAGGATGTCTTAATGCAATAATTGTATCATTCCATTTGAACCTTGGCAAAGGTTGATGACTCTAACAACAAAGTGACAATGGGTGTCAAAAAAAAAGAAAAAATGAAACTGTAGATATCTTTAAAGGGAAGGGTTGGCTCTGAAAGTTTTAAGAACCGTTTTGATCAGAACGAACTGCATGTTTTTATTTTCATCTCATTTCATTTCAACCACTCCTGTGGCCTTATGCACAACAAGATGCTATGAGTGATTTCTTGTAAATGTTATTTTATTAAGAAAAAGAAAATGATTATGAGGAAAAAAATGGCATTTTTTGTGGCTAGATTGAATGAAAAAAAATGACATCTTATACATTTATATCTTGGTCGAATTAACTGTACTGAAGAACAAGTTGACATTGCATGTGCTATGAGTCAATTGAATATTGTGATTTTAAATGGCCATGCAAAACAAACAGCCATGAATACAAAACTATTAACTTTGAAATGTGATCATAGGAAATTAGCTATAAATCACCTGTATACCTGACAATGCAGACATTCCAGTTTAAAAAATGTTCTTTCATTAGAAGGATTTTTGGACACAATTAGGTCCAAAAACCCAAAGGTATGGCAATAGGAAGCATATGGGGGCACAGCAGGTTTAAGTAAACTAAACCAGCGCACATTTCAATTCAATTAAACCTGTGTGTCCAGAACACACTCCGATGAATAATGAATGTGTCAATTATTTTCTGAACATTTGGTCCTTGTGGGTCTCAAATTAGATTAAGAAAATAATTTGGTTTTTATAAAATATGTAAGTTTTTTGCTGACGTTTAGCTTTTTATGAAATTTATTAGTAATTTGAAAATGCTTTTAAGTATACCTTTGTCCCTTGATGAAATTAACTATTGCTGACTGGGGAATATTTTCGATTAATATCTGGTTAACATACAGTTTTTTTTCCGTTGGAAAAAAAATGATTTGGAATTACCTTTAAAAATCACCAAAGCTAGCTCCACCATTTCACATCCATCGAAATACAGTAACTTATTTAAATAAGTCCTAAAATCCACATTATTGGAATGCCAGGTTTCCAAAACGAATATCCTTTCTCCAAAGCTTGATCATTCAGATACTACACCTACTACTACATGAACTACTATAACAATACTGGGTCTTTCGGCTCACATGTGTGCTATAAAACACGATGCTCAGAACTTGGTTACATTATCATGAATATTAACCAAGCCCTGGGGGTGGGCTAGAATAGTTAGAGATAGAAACAATAGCGGCACGACCAATAAAACACAAAATGAAGAACCAGCTTTCAGAAATTACAATGCGCGTGTACCAAGCCGTACATTAGCGCAGCATCTATAAAAGATTGATTGGTGAGAAGCCAATTAGAAGAAGGAAAACAATAGACGTGACACTTTAACTAGGTGTCACTTTGGGTTGGAGACAATCATTTAATGACATGTAGGAACAATTTAATGGGGCCTTAGCAAGCGGCTGGTCATCCCCTTAGGTTAGACGCAGATTTTATGCCCATTTTAGTTTTCATAGAAAATGACCAATGAGGAGAAGTAATCAGTTATGAATGTATAGATAGCCATCAGTTGTATTGGATGTCAATGAAATTAAAATATTACATATATAAAAAATTTTGGGCTTTTAAGAAAGTTTTTTGATTACTTCTATTTTGTCAAAGTGGGGAGAGCTATGAATTTTGATCAACTAAACTACTAAATGTATTTTACAGATATTCACAGGTATGACACATTAAAATTTTTCTACAAGTACATATATCTATAACATGTGGCAGAATTTGGTGAAATCTTTGTAACCTGCTTCAAAAAGGCAGATATCTTAGACATGTTCATTAAAGTCATACCACAGATAGGGTCAAAGATGCACCTTGGCAACCACAAACCATCTGCCTGACTCTGTCAGACATGAAATGACAGGTTCGTAGAAAAGACAGCTGCAGAAAACATATAAAAAATAACCGTTTCATGATTCAAAATTTGCTTTTCAACTGAATAAATGTTACAGAGTAAAAGATAATTGACATTGTTTTGATGATGTGAAAAATAATGCTTTGAAATATTTTATACCTAAATTATTCATAATGTAAAATAAATTATCTCAATCTCTCCCTGTGTCTGTCATTCTTTGTTTCATTCTTTCCGTCTTTCACCATCCTTGGGAACTGTAAAAATACTTCATTGCTATTTGCATTTTCACTCCTAGGGTAGGTTATGACAGCTATTATCTGGTCTCTTTTCCTTGTTCCAGCCTCAAGGCTGCCATTTTGACAGGTTTCGACCCTCAGATGAGAAAATATGGCAGACAGAAGTCTTCATTACCCATTATATCTGATCTGACCTTGCAAAGCACAACATTGTCTGTGTTGTATTTTGATAAAAGATAAAGAATTCTAATTAATTTGATAAAAAATTAGATTTAAAATCTCACACCAATTGCTATCCAATAGTGATCATGGATTTTCCTCCCAAATTTTCCCTATCCCTTTATCACCTAATTTTTCTACCCATGGAAGAGCTTTCTAAACTTTTTCCCCCATTCTCAGCTGGTAAAGAAAGCATTTTATACCACTCCCTTTTCTTGATCTGAAGTTTTCCTAGTCAAAAAATTCACTGAAAAATGCAACCTCCCTTTGAAACTGACATTCATGAAAACCCGCAAGAAACCCAAGATGGTGACACTGCAAAAGAAGATTACTAAGTGCATGCATTGCATTTCTGGGGAGTGTAAGGTTCTTTGAACATGAGCCTTTCACTATCAGAGCAGAATTTCTCCGCCATTAGTCTCACAATGTCTCGTAATTGGAACATCGTTTTTCCGTAAATGTTCCTGACATTGGTTTACCAGCTAAAAAGCCAGACACAGCTGAATCTGTAAGAATACCTCCTTCTCTGGAACGGTGATGGGGTTTAAAGCACTACTTCCTGTGATAGTAAAGAACTGCATGTGTATCAGAAGACACTGGTTTTGTTTTAGGGATAAGGGTTAAACTGTGGTGCCATTTTTGTACAAATGAACTTAAAAGGACAGTAATTTGGTTTAAACTTTTTTCTTAACATTAGACCAAACCTATTTGCTGTACAGATAATATAATTTATATGTTATTGGATTTAAAGTTTTAGTGATAAGAATTTAACTTGTGGCCTGTTGTAAAAAAATCCAAGGTTTGATCTGCACTTTCAAATCAAATTTAATTGAAAGTTTGTCTACTGGTGGTTTATAACGAGAAAAGACATTTGTTTTGGACAAATGGTTATTTTATTTTTATTAGTGGACTACTGACACATTTGATCTAAAATAACTTGTGAGTCTTTCTTTTATGTTTTGGTGATTTTAGCAATAAATCTGCTGTTCACCACTTACAATATATTTATCCATGGTTTCCACCATATATTTGTTAGCAAGGTGAATTATTTGGTTTACCTCTTCTCCATCTTATCTCCTTTTATTTATTTTTTTTAACAACAGACCTTAAAGTCAATTTTAGAGCTTTTTCATGTTTACACGCAACTTTTTTGTTCCATTTTATGACTTTGGAGTGCTTAAAAATCACACACAGCTTTGTGATGTGTTAGTTTAAAAGTGATGGTCTTTGTTCTGTGGTTCACGCGTCAAATGAAAAAATGACAGTTATGATTGCAGGGGCTGGTGAGCGCTGGTGGGAAAAAAAACGTATGCTGCAGACAGCAAGAGAAAGACCTTTGTTACAGTGATATTTTATAGTCTCTATCCCTACCCCCTTCTCTCTCTCTCTCTCTCTCTCTCTCTCTCTCTCTCTCTCTCTGTCTCACACACACACATTTTGAATTAACATGTTACTGATTTCTCTCTCTCAGATCACCTGTCACTAGTTTTTCTAAATCTAAAAAGCAAACCTACCTTAGTAGTACATCTAGCCTTCTTCTACAGTTTAATATCATCTTCCAAATATGATAGACTAATTTTCATGAAGTAAAACCTTTAAAATATATCTCATAACTGAATCCCTGGTCTATTCTCCATGGTAATATTCCTCCACTGATCCACACGCTAACTAATACAGGCTTCTACCTTGTCCCTAACAAAACAAATCCCTAATAACATAAATATTGCCAGAAACCACACCGCAGCTATATTTCACCAGAAATGTGTGCGAGGCTGTCGTAATAACATAATAATGAAGGTGCGACTGTGAGGTGTTTTAAAGGGGAAAAGGAGAGACGCTGAGGCTTTTTAATGCACCCAAGCGTCTTTGTCCTCTTTCCCCATTGGACCTCCCATTTTCAATGTTTTCATTAGAATTAGACATAATGTGTATGTATGTGATGGTGTGGTTACATACATTTCACAGCGTAGTTTGTTTTTACATGGGAAGTTGTTTGTGGTGGAAGGTGTAGTGGATGTTAAGAGGCAATCGAGCCTGCCTGTATACACTCTCGCCTCTGTGAGTTTATTTTCGATGGATTAAGAGCTCAGGGGTGTCTTCTGGACTTGGGACGATTGGACGTGGGAAATAGTGAAGGAGGGGAGGATTATGGGTATGGGGAGGGGGGGGGTCAAGATCCAGACACTGTTCTTGGTCTGCAAGGAAATGGTCAGAATTTTCATTGAAGATTTTAAAAGATTTTAAATGTAAATTGAAATATTTTAATTTGAACCAACTGATTTAGGAGACTGACATTTGTGTGATAAGATATGTCTGTGAGAGACCGTCATGCTGATTTATAATTCTAAAATATTCAACTGAAAAAACTTTGTTTTATGTGTGGTTTTATCTTAAAGACAAAGTTTACTTTCAGATTTCTGTAATTCCCTAATCATGAAAACCCTCCTGTCATTTAGAGAATCTGACACTGTGAGAAAAATTAGAAACC
Organism: Lingula anatina; assembly: GCF_001039355.2. Next base: position 147,825 of record NW_019775047.1, on the reverse strand, counting down.
GTTTAAAAAGCCGTAATTTTTTTTTCTCTCTGGCACTACAGTCCTTAGTGGTAATCGCTCTATCTCCTCCCTGGCTGTGCCTAATTAGCAGAAACGCAGTCTGTCTTTGCTGGGTTTCCTGTCTCGATGTTTTTACCTAGAGGGCAGAGGAAGTTGATCCTGATCCATCGCAAGTGTCGTGGAAGATATACCATGTACTGTTTAAGATTGGAAAACTAGATCTTAGATGGCTTCTTGAGGTTGAAGGTATTAATATGAGAATAATGACTGTCGTCTGTCTGTCTTTATTTTTCTCTCCTTCTCTCTTCTAAATTTGTTAGTTGTATCAATTTAATAATGGGGATATTTTTCTTGATATTTTTATGTCTCTGTCACATACACACACACATATACACACACACACACACACACACACACACACACACACTGAAGCTACACTTCCTAGTCTTAGCTTTGGAACCTACTCTTAGGAAAACATTTAGATATCATATGCCACTTCAATGAGACTGATGACAGGTTTCCATCCACCAATATCAACAGGGTGTAGGAACTGTTTATGTATGTCAAGCTCACGAAAACAAGCACCGTGAAAATAAATATAGGCATCCTTAGACTCCTGGACAAAATATGCTCAATACTATCATTCACTTCACTGATCAAAACCTCCTCTGTGATTCAGCAGTGGCAAAATACCAGAATACATATCCAGGGCCTTAAAAGAGCTCTATAGGTTAACAAATCAAGGATAATTCTCAACAAATTATGATTTGATAATATGGGGCCTAATAAGATTTGAACAGAGGCCCCTAAGTATGGATGATTTCACTGGAAGCCATCAAACTCAGGAGACCGATTTCTTTAATATTTCATGAGGCGCAGGGAGTATTTAAAACTAGCTTTGGGTGAAATTCATCTGATATGTTATAGAAGATGTAATTCATCTATTTGTACATTTATATAGTCTTCACCTGTGTATATAAGTACACAGTGGTTTACACGGCTTATTTGTGTTGGGAAAGTTGTAAGATAATTATTTTTATTGGGCCATGGGGTCCTTACCCATAAATGATGTGTAGTTATTTATTTAGCGAGTATGTATAGTTATACCAACTAATTAGTCTGTGGGATACCCTGCAGTTATTTTAAGGTACCAGAATTATTTATTCAGATAGCAAATACGTCCGTGTCCTTTTATTATGGAGTTCTTAGACATTAAAGGAACCTGATATTGAACCGATTTCTGACAATTTTATCACTACCCTGGTTTAATGGTAAAGACCAGTGTATGGTTTTATTTGAAAAGTCTAGATAGTTTTAAATGTTAAAGGTACATTGTATTATCAATGAACTTTATTCCAATAATTTTAGTACTACCCTGCATGGTTTTATAATAAAGGCTGGCATTGATTTGCTTTAAGAGTGTAGATAAATTTAAATGTTAAAGGTGCCTGGTACTGCACTGAATTTCATCAATTTTATTATTATCATGGTTGTACTATAAAGCTTTCTATTATGGTTTGTCTTGAAATGCCTGCCTTGATTTTTATTTTTTCACTGGATGAATGATCACAGAATAAAAGCCCATCTTTCAAAAATTAGCCACTTGTTCAAATTGTTAATGCAACATTTGGAAGTAGCTTATCCACAATGATGATGAATAAAGGCTGCAGGGATGCACACCTGAAGGCCGCATTAACGCAGACCTCTGACAGGCTGAGAAGAACTTTCTTGACCGCGGCTGCTCATTTGCTCAGCATGCGAATGCGGTCAGTTGGAAAGTTACATCCACGTATGGTCCATTGACCATTCAGTGTGCATTCTGTCATTGCGTGTGAACTTGGAAAGAGTGTGTACGTCGGTTGAAAAGGTTCATTTATGTCTTTTCATTTTGTTTTCTGTCATACAATGTACATATTTGATGATCACAGCATTATATTTCTATCACTGATCAGTTGTCAGTTACATATTCTGTCAGAACACACAGACATCAGACAGCTAGGGTTTTTACAAAATATTTTGAGTATTTTAACTATGACCTGTGACCCCTTGTTTTGTGTTCCTTCACAGCATGTTGTCTATGTCAGATATAGCATGCTGAGTGCGTGCTTATCTGTGCTCGAGCACTGCACGCAAGGTGGTGTGGCCAGTCAGTAGCCCTTCAGTATGGCCAGTGCATGTGACCAGCAGGCGTGTGTCTTAATTAGCATGCTTCAATACAATACCAGGTAATAGCTAAGTTGTTAATAATATATCTGGTGAAAGTGCACATAATTATGGTGTTTATGGAAACCAGACATATTATTTGTTGTACAGCTGTGTACCTTTTAAGTAGGTTTCATCAGTTTTTTTTCCCTTTCACTACAAAGCTATGATACAAAAATCCTTAAAAGAATTTCTTTGTTTTTTTTTCTGTTTTTTGTTTAACAAAAAGATGTCTTACCTGATGAGTGGTTTGATCAATATACAAAGTACAGAAAAATCACATCCATATGGAGATCTTTTCAGAAGTGCTTTTCCCTCCCACGACCATGTATATGAAAATATGCAAATCAGTCCTTTTGCGACATGCAATAATATATTACTATGTGTGAAGATTTACACGCCATTCTTTCTGCCATCTTTCCTACTTATCACGGCAGCGAGAAACCCAATGCTGACATGCTATGTTTTGATGCCTGATCAAAAATTGGTCAGTTTGTAATAAAATACTAACAACTGCATCATGATACCAGTGTCCACCTATTTGGTCATCAGAGAAAAATCCAATACTGACCACTGCATAATAAAACCTCACTGTCCACCTCTCTGTCCATTATATAATATTCATTATCTTCACTTTAACACTGGTTTTAAGTACTCCCTCACTGTGAAACTTAGACTCTCTGTTTCTGTAATAGTTGTTCTATAGCATAGAGAGTGATTGATGGCAGAGCATCATGCTGTCATGTTGGCGTATTAATAATACAGTTACATGATGTAATACAATATGACAGTGCCCTGAGCATGGATATTTAGTGGTTTTGTGTAGTATACATACCTTGGGCATGTTTAGATGTTAATTTGTATAAATACACATCTAAGTCAGTCTATGAATGATGTCACTTTTCTTAATTTTGATATAGATATATGTGAGGTAATATTGATATTTTTTGGGAAACATATGAATAATGGCATTTAATACACAGAATAGGGGCCAGTCGTATTAGAAAGGGACCAACACAGGTATTTGTAATACCTTATGTGTTGCAGCATACCACAATCCACTGCACCCAATACAGTGAATTACAAAATAGAGAATTACATCGTCTGATTATAATATGGCACTTGTTAAGTATATCTAACTACGCCCCTCCTTTAAGATGATGCACCCCAGGTCCCTCCCTAGCTCACAAGACTCCGTGGTTAAAGTCCTGGTCTCAAATTATACCTCAGCTTCTATACCCCAGCAGGGCATACACATATCCTATTGTTGTTTTATGAAATGAAAGTCGCGTCAAGGATCGGACAGTTTTACTTGAAAATTGCATAGTATTCACTGGTGTGTAATTACAGGATAAACTCCTGTATGGTGGTGTGGGATTGGAAATCTAAATGAACTCTCCGAGAACTTCTTTAAATATGGACTGAGGGTCTAAATTAACCACCGGACTTTGATGTATAAATGTTCATTGTTTTTTTTTTTTTTTTTTTTTACATTGCTAAATTTTGTGATTAGATGTTATTTTTACATGATTTGTGCCCAAAATTTTGATTGTTAGACTACTACATTGATAGATTTTGTCAAGAGTTGCTACTAAGTACTGAACATAAATAAGTTTTAGGTTAATGCAGCTGCCCCTAAAAATGCTCCTTTTGTCAATTTTTTTACCCTAATAAGATATCCTCATTGTTTGAAACCAACCCATTCAAAAATAACCCTGTTGTGATTTCTTAGGGGAAAAACAGGCCCCAAAGCATCAACAATGTTTTCCTTGTCAGACAAATATCGCTACAACGACTACATTGTCTACAGTAGATATCATCTCTGCTCTAAGTTTCCAACTCCCTTGTTCTCTGGCTCCCCTCTTCACTCCGGGTTCCGCCTCTACACAGTTACATGTGGTTAGGGAAATATTATCATAGCCAGATATACTTGACCCATTGATAAACTGCTGCCTCTGTATACACAGTGAGTACATGATACTGAGATCTCATTGATAATGTGATACTATAGTGGAAGAATTGTTCAATTTTACGGGGTTGGGGGAAGTAGAAGTAGAATAGTCTGAGTTCTTTGGCATATTTAAAGGTTGTGTTTAACTCTACGTTCACCATTGTAAACTAAGATGTTTCAGAGAACCACATTAATGGAAAGGCTTAACTAACTACAGCTTTTTAGCATGGTTAATATGACAATTTATTAATTTTTTTTAGCTCAATTGAAAACCATGATTTTTGTAACATATTTTCCATGCCATTATGCAAAGCACCATGCCCAAAAATGACAGATTATTTCCATTACCTATTGAATATAAGTATTTAATAGAATATCACAAAATGAATAGAATAACATACTCTATTTTAAACATAACTATTCCACTCAGAAATATCCCTATAACTAGAGAACTCACCCATGTCTAGATCTCCCACATCCCTTTGACCTGTCTAATAATACCGTAGTTCCTTTCCATTTTTTATCCACAGAACACTGAATCTACTGCAAGTCTCTGGGTTTTGTTTCTGGCACAGAAACATTGATTAAATCCAGGCTAATTAAATTCCCAAAGGTGGATTTGTAATACAGGTATGGCCTAGGCTTAATTAAACCAGTTTGATGCAAGGGTTGATTAACTTTGATTTGGGTTTGATTTTTATATGAGGCATCGTGTTATCAACAGGGTACCAAATTATTGAAAAAAAAGCGAGAAATATTTTGAAGTACAAAATTTTTTTAAAAAAGGAAAAAATTGGACAACTTTTTTTTTCGATTTTAAACCATTTAATGGGTAATATGACACCTGCACATGGCTGTGCACGCACACACGCACACACACACACACACAGTGTAGGACTATTTACCTGGAAAGCTCTGCCTTTTCTTATTTATCACACTAATATAGCATTGTTATTGACAACCTCTCACCTGATGTAGCAGTCTCCAGTAATAATTCCAATATCTGTGTGTTCCTGGTAAGTCTTGGCACAAAGGTAAAAATATCTCGTCTTAACATCCAGTTTCCATTTATCTTTGGAAATAATCCAGCTAAGTCCTCATAAGGTGTGTCCTATTATTCTCTCTATCTCTTTCTTTAGAAAGCTAATACATTGTTCTGAATAATTATCTATCTTTTTCAGTATTAGACCAGATCAGTCTTCAATAACTAATACTATAAGTTCTTCCCTGGTTTGCCCTCCGTAACCTCGTACTACCTGACAGATATGATATGTCTTCAGTGCTGTCAGGGATCTAATGATTCAGTGAAGATGCATGCAGTCCCCCTATGTACTTAAACACCTCAAGCTTAACACAGCCAGTGTCCTAGCTTAGCTGACCAGAGCCTGCCTTGACCAATAGGATGCCAGTATTAATGCCAAGCCTCCAGCTGACCATTAACGCTGACCAGTGATATCTTTGTTAATTGGTCATCTCTGAGTATGTGTAGATATATATTGTTAAATATGACAACCTAAAGAAGATGATATTGTTGAACGCCACACTAATGATGCCATTGTTAGCAGGTGCTTCCAGAACCCATGGAGCGTTGTTGTATCAGTGGTCAAATCTCAAGTGCCGTTTTATTTTGAAAGCTCGTCCTCCTTGTAACTGTTCGAATCACAACAGTTAGCTTAGAAAATTGAACCACTGACAGGTTCAATACTATTTAATATTTAGGTAATAACTTGGACAGTCAATACCTGTCCCTTGTGTTTGACCACTACAGAATCAGTGTAATTTATACAACTACTATTCATCTTTGATCCGACTTTGGCCCTAAATCCCTGCTAAGTATCTTTTAATCCCTCTCCAATGGACTCGTGTATTTAATCGAACATAAGAAGTATTGGGGAATGGGGGTTAAACCCAATGAGTTGAAAAAAGGGCGGGGACAATGAAGTTAAGGCCCCTGGGGTGAGCATTAGCCTAAAACGGGGTAAAATAAGATTAGGGGTAAAAGAGAGAGACAGTGGATTAGAAGTCAATTTACTGTGGTTGCCAGCTGACTCTGTGGCATTGTGTTTTTGGGAGGATGAGACTAGGGAGCATATGGCTGTCAGGGGGAAGGAGAGGTCCTGGTGGCCCTAGATGTAATGTGACTCTAGGATTAAATATGGTAGAAATTAATGTAATGTTTAAAATTGATTGGGTATAGTTGATGTCACAGTGAAAACAGTTGTATGGTTTTGATGGACTCTTTCCCTTCCTTCCAAGAAAAAAAGATAAGATTAGAATAATTAAAAACCAATCATTTTGATTTGCCCTTGAAATTCTATTGCAAATGTGTTTGATGACTAATTATCTTTTTGGTGTTATGGACAGTCAAAGAAATAATTGATGGCAAATAAGGAGATAGGATAGTTGATCTTTTTGGCTTATGACTGGTCACCGGAAATTTTCAGCAAAAATAAAAATACCTAATTTTGATATATCTGAATCATCTGCCTTTGAATGATTTTGCGGTTCATGTTCCACCATTACTGGCCAACAACAAAAGCAAGTCAAACTGTCCTTTGCTAGACTTTATAAAGATCAGTGACAATGACTAACTTGACAATTACAGAAACTTCATTAAATTTGACACTGACAGCCTTTAGCTTTATAACAGCACCAAAGGAAAACATTTTAATGACTGACGACAGTTACTTGAACTGCGTGCGGTTGGATTCAAACCAGACATAATCACAGGAACTTCATTTAGGTACTGAATACACTGAACCAAAGCACCGACAACGTTTATGCTAAAGAACTTCACCAAAGGAAAACATTTTAATGGCTGACAACAATTATGTGATCCATATGACCGATGAGCTGGTCGCGGGACTTGTTAAGTATCATTCACAGGGGCGGATTTAGGCCGTCTTCTGGGTCTTCCGGAAGACAGTCAGATTTTTAAGTTAACATTGATGGGTATCTAATATTTTCTGTCGGAAGACGGTCAAAAATTGAGGACAAATTAACAAAGATAATTTGGAAGACTGTTAGAAAATATCTCTGGATCTGCCCTTGATTCACAGGTGTCAACAAAAGATGGACAAGTTATTTGTCTTGTTATAACTGTTTTGGAGGTGGACCGGTCCCTGGATATTTTGGTCAAGATTTAGGACACTGGGTATAACTGAAAAGGCAGGGGATTGGGGGGGGGGAGGGTCGAAAGGAATTGTTCCTTTTGCTGGAAAAGGTCTGCTAAAAATTTTATGATATTTTGTCTATAAATATAAAGAAAAAGACAAGGAAGTAAAGATAAACAGGAAGATTTAAATGAGTTTATGATGGCAAGCATTGACTTTGAATTCTGATCATATACAAACTGTTATTGTTATTGTTGATTTTTTAAAGAAGCAAGCTTTGAAAACTTTTGTTATAAGAGGTAGCAGAGCAAACTTTGTATTTGTTGATTTTAAAAACACAACTTTGCATATGGTTCAGACGTCCTCCTTTGAGAACGGAAGCGACGAAAAATGTTTCTATTTTTCCTGGGCTGAAAAACTGTAAAATAATTGTCATGAATTGTTAAGTCTGGTTATACAGGCCTTTTCAACGGCTTACTATCCAAATTCGTGCAGATTAAGGGTCACTTACTCTCCATGATCAAATGCCAATAAGGCATCAATAAATCAATAAGTTTTGACAATGCACCAATATTTTGACTGCGAATGGCTAATGGAACAAGCTGTAACCTCTTCTGCAGAAGTTCCAAATAAATGTTCATTTCTCAAGGAGCTTGGTGAAATTTAATTTACAGTATCATCTTGTTCATATGGTAAATAATGAACTTAGATAAAAGATTCCCTTTATGAATTTAAGGCATTTTGAAATTATTCTACATATTGATGCCCTTATAACTTAAAGCTAAATTTTGCATTGATCTTTAAGTTAAAAAAATATTGTGTAAAAGCAATTAAGTTTTGCAAATTTGCATCATAAGTAATTGATAATCAGTTTTAATTTACACTTTATTAGTTATGACGTTTTAATTTAATTTAACTATTATCAATTCATAACTGAGCCCTGTTAAAGATAATATGACCCTTGCTCACCAGAACCAATAACCATTAACTATTTCTCATAATGACCACTGCAGTCTGATTTAGTGGACATATAAATATAGGGAACATAGAATGTATAGTTAATGATCTGTGCAATTACTGGTTACCTTTCACTTTGAATTATATGAGGCAGGTATTTTTCCATTGTGTTCAACTGGAAAGGATTGAACTTCGTTTAATGGTTATGGAATGGAGTTTATATTACTGACCCTTTGCCCACACACGTATATATGGAAAGAGAAAGAAAAAGAGAGAGATGGGGGGGGGGTCAAGTTATATAGAGATGAAAATTCCAATGCTGAGATGCATGGTTCAAAATGTCCAGTAACTTTAAATTTCACCTAACTTTTTTTTCCATTTTTACCATTGCTAGTTACCTAAACAGTTGCAGAGAATTTTTCATAGAAAAACAACAAATTATAGCCAACTATTGAACACATTTTTCTTCCAAGAAAAGGGCTGAAAAATCAAATGCATCAAAGACAGCTATCAATCTTCCTAGTAAAGAACACACATGCTTTCTGTCCTAGCAAATTTTTTTTGATGCACTAGTACTGTAACAACCTCCTAGACTGATACCCCCTGATCCTTATTAGCCCATGAGCCACGGTCTTAGCTCCCCATTGTTACCTTGCATCTGTTACCCACAAAGACTAAATATTTCAGGAGGTTCGCTCTCGTTCTGACCCGCTGTGAGGGCAATGGACCCATACAAGTGATAATACTCGCTCTGATTTTACTTCTTGTTATTTTACCCTGGGAGCTTTATTTTCACCTCAATGGATTCTCTTTTTTAGGAACTCCCCTCCCACTTGATTGCACCAGAATCACAAAAGATTCCCTTTTTGGTGGGTCTCCGCTGGACTTGATTGCCCGAAAGTCAAACTAATTGGCTCCACTTGAATGTGACTGTGTGTTATTTTAGCGTTCTTTATCATGAGGTAGACTGTATTGTCGCCTCGCGATATGGGGGAGGGTTTATTCCCCACTCCTTTATTTTACAGCTCATGGATGTCGCAACAGGGACACTTGTTTTTCGTTTGAAGGGACGGGTATATTGAGAATGAGAGTAGGCTTTGTTGGGGAGTTGTTTGAAAAAAATGGGTGAAACAAAGTATATATTGTGCAGAAATGTGAATAGTACATCAATTGATATATATATATATATACTAGAATACTAGATACAATTTGCTACTATGTGTTAAAAAGCAGAAAAGTTAAAGCTGTTTAAGGTTTTCAACATGACATTGTAAACAAATAGTCACTACAATACTTTTTTTTTCATTAACTGCAGTAGATGTACTTAACAGCATTGTAAGAACCAGAACTTTGGTCTCTTTGAAATTAATGTTTAGAATTATGAACTTACAATTCAGTGTTCTTCTTGTCTTCCAGCACCTATGTTGAGGTTACTTCCGTAGACAGGTTCTGTAAATAAAGTACAAATAATTATGAAAAAATCAAGTACAAATTATATAGAAAAAAATGATAAGTTGTTGGTCATTTCAGCTTTGCTTACAACATGATTTCAATAGTATTACATTATAATTGTATATGCAATATCAATTATCAGTCTTTAGTAACATCACATGTGATCAAACTGACATGCAGATTCAACCAACTTGTTTGAAAAACTAACACTGACAGTCAACATGCATAGTTTAACTAAACAATACATCCAAATATTTGCAGATCGCACTGTTGTGTTATTTTTCATTAGCCTTTCCAAGGCACCCTGAGTTTCAAAAGTCCCTGGACCCTGACACCTCTGTATTGTGGATAAAGGTATGAGTTTCCAAGAACCTTTGAAACACAGGGTGGTGGAAGCAGGTGTCATTTTCCATTTCATAAAGATGAGTAACAACGGACTTAGTGTCTCTTTCACAGAAGGAGGTATATCATATTTAATACTTAATGCGGACCCTCATGTACTTGTTTCAGGGACGATTTCTGTCCATTTTGCAATGAAATGGAGAAGACCTGATCGTATTTCTCGCACAGAAAGTATTTCTGTCTCAGATAGAAAGTATTGTATAATGGCCGTAGGTGATTCACAAAGCAAGGATGTACCATGTGCGTGACATTATAGTAGTGCTTTATTGCTGGGTATTTTGAAGATGTTTCGCTTTAAAACCATTGTAAGAGACAAGATAATAATTCTGTCTGCATACCTGTGAAACTGATATGGGCTGATTGTAATTGTAACTTGATCAGGAAGTATTTTGTCTCAATGCTGTTTGAAATATTTACATTTTGAGAAAAGATGGAGACTGATTGTTTTGTCTTCTGCATTATGTCTAGCAATTTGAGGAAGCTTCAGTTGTACCTAATTATGTGTCAGAGAGATTAATTAAATGCCCAATTGATAAAATATTCCAGCCCCTATTTAGGCCAGCTTTCAAGGCCAACACTGGTGACTGTCACTTTTCATAATACACCACCTATAGAAATATGGGAAGGAGATTCAGTTTCACTAATATCGGTGCTGAAATTACAGGTTCAGTTAGAATGAAGTAAAGATAATTATATAAGAAATATGCCGGTGCATTCATTAGAATACACAGAGATCCAGGAGATGTGACACAGATGACACTGATGCCATGGCCATTACCTGGCAAATGAACTCAAGGTACTCATTATGACATTTAGTATTTAAGATTTGTGATGGGATTTCTCCATTTTGTTAGGGAAATTACATGTTGGGTGGTTGCATTATGGAAGAAAGGAAGATCGTTATTATGTATGCTGAGGGGGGCTAAGTGTGTTATTGTTCGCCTGTTTTATTATATTTCTTTGATGTCTTCCCTTCTCCAACTTGGCTCTCTCTTTTTTCTCTCTCTCTTCCTCTCTCTCTCTCTTTCTCTCTCTCTCTCTCTGTTTGTGCGAGACACTTTTACTTGTCTTCATAACAGTCTTAATTCTCCTCTCCTCTCTCAAATACAAATGGAATGATGAATTATGCATAAGCTTACTATAGACAGAATAAATTGTATATCTAGCATGATGATTATTAAAACTAACATTGTCATTTGTTCCTCTTATAACAGTTTACCATATCTCAATCTTCTATCAAAAATAACACTTATTTTCACTCAACCTACTCAACATGTGACCCTTATCTTTCTAACATTTGAAAAATTACCCTTTTTTCCTGTGAGTACTGAGAAATCATACCCCTATCTAGTTAACACTATTGTACATTAGCACAGGGACATCCCTGCCTGATATGACCGGTCACTAGTAATGTATGTGGGAGGACAGTGGTCAGTCACCACACTGGACACTCAGTAAACTGACCATTGAAGGCAAATTACATCTTTAAGATTTTACTTTGATAAAATGAGACTAGTTGGCATATTGCATCCATTAAGACAAGTGTTGGTACTTAGTGAGAGAGTCACTTGACATAAATCATACTTCTACAAGTTATCGGTGGACCTGGTGCGAATTATATATGTAATTACTGTACTGTTTTGAAATTTATTTATTTATTTATTTATTTATTTATTTATTTATTTATTTATTAAATTTTATGCTTGCCATATTTTATGCCATGCCGATATTGCTTGTTTGGATCATAAGCATTGAAAACGGAACACTATGCTTAGATGATTTTGAAATAACCCTTCCTAGGTCTTACACAGATAAACCAATTGTTTGGTTTAGAACACAGTAAATATCACACATGCTTGTCATATTTTCACACCAAGTGTGGACACAGACAAAGGCACACGCGGCTCTACCATCTTAATATCTCAAAAGATCTAGGGGACATATAATCACAAGAATTGTCAATATTTGAAATGACACCAAAATACAATAGTGTGATCTGCTGCAGAGGTGCAAACAGGGTTAAGACACTTATTGTTAACACTCAACAACACTGGACGTGGTTACCTAACTGGACAATACTGGACGATATACTTGTCACCTCACTGGATGATATACTTGTCACCTCAGTGGGACGAGTGTCAAAGCAGAAGTGGTTGAAGGAGTTGGGGAGCTATAGATGTCACTGCTGTCACCTGGGTTTAAGGGTTACTCTAAGGTGACATCTGCATCTTCAGGTGCTAAGTTAAGGATGTGCCTAGTGTTTAATTAATCCCAGCTTGTATCTGTTACTGGAGTCATGTTGAGTCCGGTTATTTTAGCAAATTAATAGAAACTTTCATTTTCAATTCATTTGTCCGAATACATGAGGTCTGATACAAATAATCAAAATATTCTTTGCACATTTGGTTTTAGGTAAGTATTGAAACTCAGGGTATTGCTGTGGTGTTGCCATGGTTACAGCATAACTGTATTGTTGTCCCTGATATTGTCTCATATCATGACATACTGGTACATTCATATGACACAGTCTTATTAAATGACCTAGACAGGTGACCTTTCAAGATTGGTTTAATTATGGACATTGTGGTCAAATCCTAACAGCTGGTCAGTTTATTAAACTCCCCATTAACAATACAATACAAAGGTATATATCATAGATGAATATGTGCGGGATGGGTTATTAGCAAATATATATGACTTTAAATTTTGGATAAATAGGCAAACTAGGTGTTATTATGGAAACATGACCTGTATTTAATTCTTGACCTTAAGTTAAGCACTAACATATGATTAGAGACATAAAATCATCACTGGTATCATCCACATTTTACATATCTACTACCTACTGAAAATGTCAAGTTTCCACCATTGGTAAAATTGCTATATCCATTGTGATGGTTAAAAGAACACAATTTAAACCTGTACTGGACTATGTTTTTGCCATTGGGCAAATTACCTTTTATTAAAAGCTAAATGCATGTCCCTGTACTTGTTTAATCCCTATATGATAAATAAAATACTGTCCTTAGCTGTCCTCAGGTTTTTTCACCTGAATAAGTATATGTACTGACAGATAAATTGAAACCTTATTCATATCACTATTTGAGGATGAAGTTCATTCCTTTTCTTAATTTTAAATAAATAAATAGATAATTACCTCAGGCAAATTCTTGTCCTCATAAGTCCTCAGTATTTTCACGTCAGTTCACAGGTTTATCATAAAGTATTTACCTGGAGCATATTTTTGGAGATGTACAAAAGATCCGTAGAGGCAGATCATCTCTTTAATTTCCAGTTATTATAACCACATTAATCCTCTAGAGTGAAAAACATTTCAAAAAGAACTTTGGCCTTTTTGAATTAGGACTTACAATAGACCTCTGCAAGGACATCTTATGCTGGATTCTTCACTATTTTAAAATTTAACCACTGCAATCAGCAGCTTCCCAAATAACTTGCTGTCAAATTCATCAATAATGACCAGTGTGCTGAAACATGTATTATCAACTCTAACTTTGCAACAGAAATTTTGACAGGCTCAATCACACACTTGCAATGCTGTGTAAAATATGAATTATCCATGAGGAAGGCCCCCTTTACCCAGCAGTAATGCCAAACTATGTATAAATACATATGTGTATCAAGTATCCATATTTGGGGGCACTATGCACTTCAGAGGGGCCAGGGATTATGCATAATGTTTGCCGCAGGTGTCACCCACAGTGACAGGGTTGAGTTTTCCACTGTTCAAGCTATCTGAAATTCCCATCTGAGTCCAGTGAAGCTGGTAAATGCCTGATTCTTTCAGTCAAACTTCACCACATAATCGGGGATATCCCAGTTCGGAACCCCGCGCCAGAAACAAAATCGGAATTATCTCAACTGTTACCTGTTTCTTCCATCTCGGCATTGTGGCATTGCTATTGTCATTTGTCACTTTATTTCTTATGGTAATTTTACAAATTTCACACTCGGGGTGACGTTCTCGTGTTGGAGGAAATTACCAGATTGTTTGGGGAATATCAAGTGTTGTATTGGGGTTTTGGGTTCCAACTAAACCGGAGTATTTTTAAAAGTTGAATTTTATGCTCAATAAAAGGTAAATGGAAGCAAGTTCCTGTGTAGTGAAACCTAGTACCGATAATCTCAGTTCAGAATTTGTACTAAATACTGCTAGTTTCCACTTTTCTTGTGTGATGTGAAGGAATATCGCCTAAAAAATTTTTACTTGCTACAGCTTGTGTTCGTTCACAGAGGTATGAAAAGTTTGCTACCTGCCTTGAAAATATTCATTTCAAATCCATAAGGAACTCTTTCATTTCAACTTATAATAAACCCAACATGTTTTGGATAAACTTTTCAGTCTTAATTTTGAGATTGTAAAATCTAATGAGGAACAAAACTGTTGATCTGAATAAAATGCAAGCATCTTTACCATTCCACTAAGGCATTAAGAACTTTGCTCTTCAGTGACTACATTGTAGAAGTACAGTTTTTGTTGAATTATTGATGTGGTCAGTCTTAACTTGACCTATAGGCATGGTGGTGTAGTCCTACCTTGAGTGTAGTAAAAACTATCCTTTCCTTCACAAGTGTTTCGCTACTCTCGTTGTGCTCCATTTTGATGCATTATGAAGCCAATAGCTCATCTACAGCTGTGTTCAAACTGTAGGAACCGGGGGAAACAATTTCTTTAGGACCTGTTTAATTGATCGACAACTTTTTACAACAACTTTCTTTGTTTCTCGATATTGCTTTTAATGAACGCAGGTGTAAGGCCTCAATGAGCAGAACAATATGGCCCATTTCCAACGCCATCGATTCTATTCAAATACTCAATGAGAAGTCGCAGCAGTGTTTAGCCCCTTTTAGATTGGCTAATTTTATGTAAAACGCCTTGGTCGAGACAGAAGAAAAGGGGTTTGTAAGACGTTATTTTCCTTCTAATGGCAACAATAACAAGTAGCTGTGGAAGGTTCAATGGCCAATTCTATGCAGTTCAGTAGCCCAGACCAAACAGTTGTTTACCTATCCAGAGTTATTGCCAAAACTAGTTTGCAGCCGTGCAAAACACCTTAAGAGCCGCAGAAAGAAAGGGTGAAATAATACAGCTATTATAATGCCACATGATGTTGGTAATAATAATAAACCTTAATCCGAATATAAAGGCTAATCTAAATATTACTACTGACTCGATAACAAACTCCATTTTGTGAAATTCTTTGGTGTTTTTTGCCGGGTTTTCTGAAAGTTCTGAGACTGTGTAAGGACGGCGGGCAGCGCTGTATTCACCTGGGCAAGTATTAGTTACACCATGGTTGAATGAGGCATGGGAAAACTGTTTGTTTAACTCAAGTGTGCCGGAGTTGCCGCTTTTGACGCGAGCCGCACTTGCAAAGATAAACAAAACTTTTATCAAAAATGTTTCAAGGTGTATGCTATGATTTAAATGTCAGATAAAACGTATAAATGTCTGTTTTAGACTTTGAAATATTAGGTTTACCATTTACTACACCAAAAAAAATAATGGTTACTGAAATTGCAGGGACAAATAAATTAATGTCTGTAAATATCATCTTTCCCATTTTATTTTGATTTTCAATTTCCTTTGTCCAGAATAGACTGTGCTGAAGTAATTGCAACTGAAAAAGGAGATGGCAGTTTTCAACTCCATTTGTGCGCAATCCGTGTTCAGTTGATTTACTCCTTGTGTGTTGTTTTATTACATTGTTGCTACCAAGTGTTTGTATATCTGGATTAGGGATTTACTGCTAGTTTGCTTTTCTGTTTTCTCAAATGAATTATAACTAGAAGCAGCATGAGCAGTTTTACTGTTATGGTTATATGTGTATCCTGTAATGCAGTTCATCTTTTTTTATGTGTATTATTCAAGAATATTTGCCAAAAGCATTATTAAGTTTTGTTTTAAATATCCCATTGGATTAATTTTTTATCTGTATATATCTGTAGACTACTACAGATTAATCTTAGACCAAATCCCTCTATTATTTTTGATTTTTAAAGCAAAAACTAACATCTGATTTAAGTTCTAGAACTGTCCCTCTGACCTGACCTGAAGTGATACTTTGACAGCCCCCCCCCCCCCCCCCCGCCATTCTCTCCCCCACCTGTTCCCTAAGATAAGCCCATTAATCCAGTCTACCTCCCCCGTGTTGGTCTTATCAGCCTAATTTACCTGTAGTATTATCAGGATCCCGTGCCACACTTATATACTTATACCTGTTAAATAAATACATTAACGGATGTTGTTATTCTTACTAAGACCACTCATAATTTCTGCAAATATGAACATGTGGTTAGGGGGCATTTTGACATAGGTGGACTTTGCCAGGTTTCAGTGGAAGACCTATGAAAATTTGAAGTTGGAGGGAGGGCCTTAACTTAAATGTAGGGCTCTACTTTTATTTTGTCCATCTTGCCACTCTGTTTTAAGCAAAGGGATAAAATTATATACCAGTTTCTGCATGAGAAAGTGTAGAATGGAAATAGGTGTATGAAAAAGTCATGAGTTTGAAAAAAAAATCATTGTTGCTAGGTTTTCATCACTCCTCTTGCATACTTTGTGACTACTTCTGCATGATGGCTAAATAATTCAAATAATTCAATTTTACACCAAGACAATTGAACCCTGGATGTATTTGTGGCAGGAATTGATTCTATTTCAAGCCAAGACTCTTTCTCCACTACACAAACGCTAGTGTTACAGTGCAAAGATGAATCGCTGTGGTCTTCTTGACATTGTGCTCGAAATAAAAAGAGTAGCTCAAGGTTTATTGGTATTGAGCATTCTTATGGACACTATTGTTCCTCATCCAGGCAATGAACTGAGTTTGATCTGTCATTTGTGACTGAGAGGTCGACACAGGTGATGTTGTCTTTGAGAGCATCCAGCGTCTCTCTGATGTGCTGTGTGAAGGCAGCTGAAGAGTTAGCGTCTGCCTTTGTCGTTGTTCAGAATTGGAGAAAAGCTTTGTTAAGAGATGATATGTTTGTGTTTGATTTGTTTGCTTGTTTTGTTGAATATATGTATGATATTTGTCTTTCGGTTGTTTGTAGGAGTTGATGGATATTATTGTGGTTTTTGTGAGTTTAGCGTCCTGTCAGCGTGTGATGCTACCAAGTCAGACTGTCAGACTGTTTTGTAACCTGTGCATTCCTGATAGTTAAAGCCATCACTCTAGTGGATTGGTTTTTTGTTTTTTTTTTCTCATATAATATAAGATTTAAGATGTATTTTCTTAACACTGAATGTCATTAATTGTTGGTATTAAAAATAGAATTATAGATATAGGTAGATGAGATAAAAATAAATGAAAATCAATAAATGCATCGTTAGTTAGACTTTGCATATAGATATATATTGAAAAAGTGTTTTAATTAGGCAGGGTGCTATTTCTTCTCAAATTATATAGCTACTAAATGCTTAATTTTTCTGCCCAAAAAGCTACTTTTTATTTTTATTTTGGAGCAATTTTCACTCTGATGTACAACACCACCAGCCACGCCTTCCATCATATATCAGATACATTTGCTTAGCATC
This sequence comes from Lingula anatina, assembly GCF_001039355.2. Next base: position 130,187 of record NW_019775047.1, on the reverse strand, counting down.
AAGTACTGCACAAATGTTTGAGGCCATATTTCACACGTCTTATCAGCTAGCCAAGGTGTCATTGATAACTTTGTGTTATGTCATATTACCTCAGTACTCGTTAGCAGGTCCCTGTGCTGGGTTGCCTTGGGAATTAGAGCACATTCAGAGCAGCAGACTAAGATCGCATTCACAACGAGTTGAGCCAGGCTTTACAAATCCTGGGGACTAAATATGGCGGACGTACACGAAAAAAAAACCGCCTAATCTTTTAATAGTCTCTCCGCCTATCACACGCCTCCCCATGTGTCGTCCCAATGGAGCCGAGATTTAATGACTGTCCCCCCGCAGGGACGACGTGTGGGGAGGCGTGTGAGAGGCGGAGAGACTATTAAAAGATTAGGATGTTTTTCTTTCATGTACGACCGCCATATTTAGTCCCCAGGATTTGTAAAGCCTGGCTCAACTCGTTGTGAATGCGATCTAACAGATCCGTGGATCAAATATGGCCAACCCACTTGAATGCCTGTTGGGTAATCCCTACAGGAATAATGTTCATTGTCTAATTGAGAATTAAGTGACAAGCTTTTGGGTGGGTCGCCATATTTGATCCACGGATCTGTTAGTCAGCTCTTCTGAATGTGCTCTTAGTCTGATGTTGAACTGTTGATTTGGTATTGGAGAAATAAGATCATAGTATATTGCTCAGCGTGTGCAATAACAGTCTAATTGGAGTGTGTCTGTGGGGAATTGCAATATTAATTTGCTAATACACCCCCCCCCCCCCCAAGAAAAAAATAATACTTATTAATTACTAAGCAAAAGGAACATTTATTTTTGAAAAACAAAATTGCCCAGGAGCTGAGAATGTGACAAAAAGCAAATAGGAAGGAAAAAATCCAATTCAGTTCAGTTTCAGTTAAATCCAAAACAAAGTCTTGGAAAAATTCAGTAACATATATGAAATATGCATACAGAATGGCCACCCTTCTCTTTGAATCATTTTCTGCTCTCATAATAAACAAGTCAATGTAAGACCAGTCATCAGACAAGATGGCTTGCCCACAATTGTGGTATAGATTAAGACGGATGTATGTGATACAGTTCTTGTCTCCTTTCCATTGTTCTGTGTCTAAAGATTGTTGCATGCCAAGGAATTTTTGCAGATCGTAGGAGAGAGAAAATATTTTTATTGATTTTACCTGAAGTTTATTAATTGCGAACAAAAGGCAGTTTTCTTAGGTATTGTAGTGAGGTGTTTCATAGGATAAAGAAGATAGAATTCAACCTGCTTTGATTTCATCGAAATGCTATTTGTGGAGTCAGTTTAATGTCACAATGATGGCAGAAGTCACACAAGAAAATGACAAAAATAGCACTTGTTTTAAACTGTTGTCAGTTTATAGTACAAAAGCTACCTTATTGTAGGTGGGGAAGGTCGGGTGACTTGCCCTTCCCCCACTACCATTTTTTTCCTTTTCCAAAGATTTGCTGAGCAAACTTGCTTGGCTAAATTAGACCAAATATGTCCTTTCATTACATAAAACTAACTCTGACTTACCTTACTTACCAGAAAAAGATGTTCACTTTCAGAATTGAGTATAAATGAGCCTAGTTTGCATTAAGTACACAGAAGACAGTAATTCTTACTGCAAGAGATTCATGAATAATGCTCTTCACCTGTATTCTGACTCCATTATTCATGCTGTAATTATATACAAACAGAGGTGCCTTGATGCCATTACACTGTTGCTGGACTTTGTTTTAACCTAATTTGGACATACCGGTAGGTAGAACCCAATTTTTTTCGGTTATGACCAGTGGTATTGGTTGAGACCCAATTATGTTATGAATTTTTCACCCTCAGCTGTGGCTGTGCTACTACTTATAGAGGCTGTTTCTAGTAATTTTAGCACTAGATACTTGCATGTTTATACAAATTCTAATTTCTCTCTCTATGGACACAATAAGTCGAAAATGTATGTGACAATTAAAGTATTTCTGTTGCCACAAACACTTTTTTCGGTATTATTTTTGCAGCATTGTTATGAAATTAATATTGTATATGTTGTATCACTGAATAAATGTTATCATAAAACCAAAACTAAAGCATGTAAAAGTAAAATGGGTTTGGTTTTTTTGTCCTCAATAGAGAAAAAACCTATATAGAACCTCAACACATACAAAAGCATGCTATGTAACTATGTTATGAGAAATGGGATAATTAGTTGGGTCATGTTCCTACTACAAAAAAAGAAGGAAGAAAAAACTAGAACCCGTCACGAAGCAATCAGTAACCATGATAAAAACATTTAATTGGATTGCTGTGTTTTGTGTGCCAGAGCGTCATTTCACCTGCTTGCTACTTCACGTTGCCATGACGATATGCTTAGCGTGGTGCGTGCAGCTTCTTATTTCTGAGGAAATTGAAATACATGAGATTTCTGTTGTCATGTGGTTGTGTGGTTGGTTCTACGGACTGCCGAGAAAAATAATTTACTTCACAGAACAGGTTTTCACTCACTTTATGGTGAATAAAATGTGAAGACATTATTGTTTTCGTCATTACCAATGAAATAAAACATATAACTCAAATGAATATATATGCCATTTAGCGTTTGTCTTCATATACACCTGCATGTTATATATGATAAAATGTGTGAAGTTGTAAATTTAATGTAAATGAATGGTGGCAGCAAAATTACACCTGATGATATGGAAGTATGTCCCTAACCTCACTGGCACTTACAGAGGAAGAGTTTCAGAACAATTTTTGTTTATTTTTTGTCAAATTTCCATGTTTTTACATTTATATGTGGATTTAAGCTAGTATGTAACATCCCAACTCCACAACATTTCTGATACTGTAGTGCTAACCTAAAGCTTAAAAAAATATTTGATGGGCATTTTTCACCTACCTATACAGGTGGCTTGACAGCAGTCCTCAGATAAGTGCTTTATACTTGTAGTATTTTAAGTCCAAGTCTCACTTTAAGTCATTGTATTAATCCGTTGCGATACCTAGACTGTAAAGACTTAACTGATTGCACATTTTAAATCCACTTGTTCTGAAACTGAGCCTAGTCTGTTGTCAGCCTTACAAGCTTGATTCTGATTGGCTGAAAATTATTGCCAATTGAACTGCATAGATCCCGTCATCTGATCTGTCGTGTGTTTTGTGTATTTTCAGTGAATGAATTGTTGAGTGTCTGTTATTGTACAATATAAGCTGGCAAAGGTGTCATTCTATTGATTTGTTTTCATTTGTATTGCTACATCTTTTCTTAACTGAAACATCTCAAGTTGGATACATTCGGCTTGCATGCATGTGTCCTCTTGTAGCCTACTTATGCAAATATGAATAAAATGACAGGGTATAACTTAAACATGTATATATCAGGGGCGGATCCAGAGATATTTTCTGACAGTCTTTCACATTATTTTGTTGATCCCTCCTCCATTTTTTTACCGNAGATAATAGCTTTATACTTGTACTATTTTTAAGTCCTAGTCTCACTTTAAGTCATTGTATTAATCCGTTGCGATACCTAGACTGTACAGACTTAACTGATTGCACATTTTAAATCCACTTGTTCTGAACCTGAGCCTAGTCTGTTGTCAGCCTTACAAGCTTGATTCTGATTGGCTGAAAATTATTGCCAATTGAACTGCATAGATCCCGTCACCTGATCTGTCGTGTGTTTTGTGTATTTTCAGTGAATGAATTGTTGAGTGTCTGTTGTTGAACAATATAAGCTGGCAAAGGTGTCATTCTATTGATTTGTTTTCATTTGTATTGCTACATCTTTTCTTAACTGAAACATCTCGAGTTGGATACATTCGGCTTGCATGCATGTGTCCTCATGTAGCCTACTTATGCAAATATGAATAAAATGACAGGGTATAACTTAAACATGTATATATAACCAATTAATATATCACAAATTAAAAAAAAAGGTATGAAACTTACTTGGACTTAATCACAATCCTATAGTTATAATTCAGTAACACCAACTGGCTATTGTCAGACATGTAAGTTGTATGCATGTACTTGCTACAGACTAGATTATATAGCCGTATCCTGAACTAGAACTATTTTTCAATGGAAGTGACTCCATGTTCACCCTGGAGGCTTACATGGCCATACTTAGCATGGAATGATATGTTTCCTTTAGGCTAAGACCTCCAGTGTTGGTAGATGTGGTTTGCTTGATGGATGTAGAATATGTGGAATTCTATGTGATTTTTCAATGAAATTGAGGCCGTGTGATATATATATACAGGATTGAGGGATTTAAGGCCAGGATGGCAGGTGTGATTTCATTAGCATTTATATTGTTTTAGCTTTGTTTTATTGAAACATTTACTGCTTTTTATATGCTCTTGACTAAATTGGATTCTCTGGCAAATTAAAATGGTTAATTAGAATTTTTGATTATTTCATTAAGAAAATGGTAAGATAGATTAGATGATGAGTTACAGTCAGAAAATGAAGGAAAAAAACATTTCCAAAAAAGAACTTGATAACCTTAAATTTTTACCCTGCACCAAGATTAAATATTTAAACCATTTCATTTCGAAGAAAAAATAAATATACAATGATTCAGTTTACTCCTTTTAATTGAGTATATACTATTTCTATTTGAAATAAGTCCCTTTTTAAGTGTAGAAAAGATTTTTTTTCTCCCTTATTAGCAAGTATTGTAGGGAGAGGAATGTGATATCACTACATATACCACAGGTGAACAGAGACATCATCATTTTACAGTAAAAACAATCTAAACATCAGATCAAGGTTAATTTATGGGCAGATTCCACAGCAATCATAAAACAATCCTCTTTATTATCAGAGGCAGAAATGTGAAAAATCCTCATAAAAAAAGAATCATGATTTTGTTATTATAAGTGCATTATACTACCAGTCATGCCACCCTTTGCTGCTATCAGTTGAAGTTTTACTGTGATGGTCACAACATATATCAGTATCACCATATTTTCACAGAAGTATTTCACTTTGTTTGTAAATTTTAGATCATTTTGTTACCAAAATTATATTTTAGGTTCTTGTTGAAATAATATTTATTTATCTGTGAAGATGAAATTCATGTCAGTAAACAAACTGACAAGATTTTAATGTACTAGTACTGAAATACCTATCTGTTTACCATATCACAAACCAAAACAAATGAAAAATTAACACTTCCTTTTGTATGCAGATCACTTATAGAGTGCAAGCAGGTACGCCAAAGATAAAAGAGATCTTCAATAACTTCAGGCACAATTTAAGTGCTGATGGAGTATAAAAATCATACACATTACTTCTGAGTCAAAGATGAAAGAAAAGGATCTTCCTCACCTGTGAAAGTTTCCTGATTATCTTTTACAGATCCATTTAGGGTGCCCATTAGTACTATTACACAAAACTGAATGGATATCTAATGCACAGTTATCACTACACTGATGCAGGGCTGTGAACATCAATACTTTACCATGAAAATGTGTTAATATTCTGATTATAGTGTGACTGGAGCTATAGTATTTGTTATGAGTTTGAAATATTGACTCTGTCAAGAACACCTCTAGCTGGCGTGAGGAGATGCATGTTCAGGTGTTACGAGAGCGTGCGGATGCATGAGAGGACTCCTAGCTATAAATTCAGGTGTTTCACACCTGGTGTGGGTGAACAAGGTGGACATGTTTGATGACCTTTGATTGTTTCCTATCTGATACATTTTGCAGCTTAAACTTTTTTTTTCATGTATGATTTATGCTTTGAATAAGAATCATATCTATTTCAAAGCAAAAAAAAAAAATCATCAACAAACATCTTATTTCGTGGGTTTTATGCTTCATTATGCTGGGTTTAAATATTGGTTGTCTGTATAAATGCAATTCTGACATATTATTTTCAAAAAATGAAACATCCTTTAATGTTTCATTGATTAGGATTTCTGTGGAAAAAAAGGCTTTATCTGATGATTTTTTGGTCAAATAAGCACCTTCTAGTGTTGATGACGAATATTAGACACAAGTCAGAAAACAAAAGAAACATTTGTGTCATAGCTCAAGCCTCTATTACAAGTGAGTCAAATGAGAGAGTTATCATGAGAGATGATCCCATAGATAATCCCGTGAATATCTAGACCCATAGGCTGACTCACTTAAACTCATCTTTGAATTAACTCTTCATTATTTTGTCTCCATAAAAAACTTTTTTTAACCAAGACATTGATAACTTGAAAAAAAAATAATAATTTGATTTTTTTTTTTCATTTTTATAAACCCAAGTTAAAAGTTTTACTTATTTTGATGAGAATTTTTTCAGCTATTTCATGGTGACATCTATGCACGTCTGTAGCCAGGCACTGTATTTTAAATCAGATAAAGTTAAACACCACTTGGCTTCTGATTTTCGGATAAAACGTGATGATTTTGAAGATAATGTCACATTTTTACAGGCATAAGCATGAAATGGCAGACAGTACACCGCACTGTCATGGCGGTGTTATCTTGATTGTGTATATGCAGGGGGCGTGTGGGTGTTTGGGGTCTATAATTTGGGGGTGTGGAAAGGACGACAGTTACTTCTACTATGCCCTTGCCCTCCCACTGTTGCCCTCCCACTGTGTTAGTAGATTTCTTTTGCCTCCTCCATTTTGACTGAATTTGGACAAAAAAATGCCCCAGAATGCCCTAATATTCTTGATTTAACAAATTAAGCTAAGGATAAGAGGATAAGTTTGAAATAAAACTTTTCCTTAAAGAAAATAAAGTGATATGCCTATTATTATCCTTTCTTAATATAAAAAGTCTTGGATTTGAAAAAGAATGACAACTTGGTGGCAAATTTTAAATATTTTAACTCAGTGTACATATGTTTTCATTACTTTTTAAAGAAATGTAGAATCACCTGCAATATGTAGAATCAATATGTAAGCCATTTTCTGTAGAACTATAAAGGATGAGAGAAAATTAGTTAATTAACTTTTTAAAAGGATTGCTGAATGAGCAAAGCGGCATCTTTAGGTGCCCGTTTTTCTCTATTTTTACAACAACAAAAAGTGGAATGCACAAATGTGCGTGACTTCGAGCTAAACTATAAAAAGTTACTTTCGAAAATAAACAGGCCTCAATGGATTGCTTTGACCCGATGAACCACTTCTTTTCACTAGTTTTCCCCATCATAACACATAACAATGCCTGTCATTTTCCCGCAAGTGAAAACCCTGACATTTTTATCATTCATTTATAATACAATAGACGTATCATAATAAGCAAACCTTGTCTCTTTCTTCAAAATAAGCCCTTGCGAAAACAAGGGAACAAAACGCCTTTCTAACTTACCACCTGCTTTTTTCATCGAATTGAGTGATGATTTTTATAACCCGAGGCATAGAATTAAAGAGATTTAAAGATTTAAAAGATGAGTAAGGCAAGGAATTACCCTATTATCATAATGTCTCCACAAACAGAAAGAGTCTATTAAACACTCAATTTTCAATTTTCAATACATTCATTTTCCTCTCATTTTTCCATTCTACCCAAGTCTTTAGACAAATTCACACGGAAGGTATGAAGACAGTTCTGAATCTGTCTTACACAGTTCAATACCATAAAGGCTATGCTGGTGGGTCCAAAGCATAATTTGTGCTAAAATCTACACTGTAGAACAGAAACCTTCCAGTATTCTACTAACTAGCATATTAACCATAGATAAATATATTAATAAATAATTATTAAGTAAATGTTTGATACATTATAAAGAATACACCAGTTTTTACACCCACCATTATGACTATGATAACTACAATGTCAGCTTACATTAGTGAGAGTCAAACCTGAATGAAGTAGACTGAGCTGTTCACAGATCAATTCGTACCCCAATCAGATCATTTGCGAGTGAACTGGGCCAGTTTTTCAGCCTTCAGTGTCCCGATAGGGATCTCTGATACCTGAATTCAATGATACTTTACACTGGCCGTCATTTCACTTCGCTGGAAGGCGAAGGTCTACCTGAAGTTGGGGTGTAGCATTACACTGGGGACATTGTATCCTAGTGGCTTGATTGAAGATGACTTTATCATGTTTGGCAGGTAGAGATGGTACAGGTAGGAAACTACTGCACACCTGGGCAAGGTGGGGTGGTCCGTAGAAATATCAGTTGATTGAGACCTGCAGTGACAGGTTTACATACAGGACATTGTATCAAGAGGGTGAACACTTTTGAACCTCCCTCCCCCCCCTTCACCCTCTATTAAACCTTAACATCACAATAGCAATACAAACAGAAAAAAATATACTCATAAATTTGAAAATTCTCATACTATTTTGCAGTAATGCCATATCATTCTTTTTTCCTCTCCAAAAATATGCTTCTTTGTAAAGATTAAGAGATAAAAGAAAAGACATGATCATGAATTGACACTCTCCATCTCTTATCTGTCTGAGAAAATAGGTATGTAGCCACAACTGTGCTCTCAGCAAAATTGTTCAATAGAAAAACATATATATGCACTGACCTTTAAGGAGATATCCAGGATCCAGGTACCTCTAGCTTTAAAAAATCCCTAATGTCACCTAATTTCATAAAGTAATCCTCATATCTCTACACTACCACAGAATGGTAGAAAAACTGACCGAGTGCTATCTATACATTTAAGTCACCAGCATGCTACTGTGTCATATACAGACATTCACCATTCACCATGACAAGGCTCTCTGTCGCAGCAAATGACAGTAATTTCCCACGTTCCACTATCTAATTATCCTACCTGGATTAGGCGCCCAAATTACCCCTTCCCCCATCTTTCTCCTCTCTCTCTCTCTCTCCTCTGTTGTGGAAGGTCAAAAACACATTACAACGTAGAATGGACTAGTGATAGTGAAGCCTGGGAAATCTTGATGGGGCTTGCTGATAGTGAGGACTGATGTCTGAGACGTGTGCTCTTTTCTCACTGTATTTTCACATGAGACGGAGCAGTGTTTTGGTTTTGCTGCTGCAGTTGTGTTCTTGTTCACCTGAATGTTTTGTTCTCACAGGTGTTGTTCATCAATTACTTAAATTGTTTGTTTTTTTCCAAGAGGAAAGTCATCAGTTTAGACTTGATTTGCTTTAAACATGCACCAGGTCCTGCTTGATGTAATAATTACTTGTAAATATATTACTCTTGTTATGCTCTTTTGGTGGACCCAGGATTTCACAGAACATTATGAATTTCCCTTTCCTGCTAAAGCATTGTATTATTGCTTGAGATGATGCTACATTAAAAATATTTTGCAGTGGTAATAGTGCACCTTAACTTTAAAGTTAAGATCTGTTATTTGTCCTGTTGCATTCCTAGATTGGATTATGTACACTGAAATAAGGATAATATCATCCATAAAAAATTGTTAGTCCTATGTTTCAATGAAATTTTGAAAAAAATCAAAAAGTTAAATCAAACTCACCAAGGAACTTATTGTCTTGTATTCCTATTTCCTTCTGAATGTGGAACCCAGTTGAACTAGCTGAGCTCTTGGCCACTGGAAGATGATCTACTACAAATATTCCCCTACACACCTTCAAGGTATGGTACTATAAATCCATCCACTTGCCAAAGCCAGTTGTCATATCAATACAAATGAACATTAAGATATGTGGCCGGCAAGACTCTCACTGCCTTCCTAATGAACTTCCAGAAAGAGGTTTACCTGGGACACCTTACAGGTAATAAACTCTGTCCACTGGAGCTAGCCAATCATGAATAGGACACTGTGTAATTATATCATCCTTAACCATTGTATGTAAAGGTGTACCAATTTGTATATCTTAAGTGTTTGGGGTGAGGGATCAGGCTTTGATCAACAGGTAATTGGCAGTGTTACCTAAAAGGTGTTTGTTTGAAGTACTTTTGTTGTCTGTATCAGTGTTAGATAATGTGTTCAGTGTGTAGCATCATGTCCATCAGTGTGGAATCTGTAGATATAGTGCTGAATGTTTTATTTTTCCTGGTATGATAATTTAGAGACTTTGTTCTGGAGTGTATTGGGTTGCATAATGCAGTGTGGTAATTTTGTAGTAGTTAATTTTCTCAAGGTTTAGCATTTTTAGTTACTTAAATTACTGGAATTCATCTTCACTTTTCAAAAATATTAAGTGAGTGTTACTTACATAACGTTATTTAGATGATATTTTTATTTCATTTTGTTCTAATTCTATAATTGATTACTATATTTATCAGAGAAATGTTTTTTTATTAAGGTGCAAGATATCTGTGATTATCAGACTCATTACAGCAAAGCATGTGGGGCATGCAGATTAATGCATTTCCAGGTATTCTGTTATACAAGAAAAAATCACCATATTGTACAATACACAGAAAACTTAAAATTTTCCACCTGGGGTCAGACACTAATTCAGTGATGAAGGTGTCCAATGGATAGGAAGTGTGTTAAGTGAGTTAAAGTCTGTGTAGGAAAGTAAAGGAGAAGATCGTATAACACTTTACTAAACAGATGAAGCTTATTTCATCACACATATCTGATTGCTTGACTTATGATATAATGCTGTATCTGTTCACTGTATATCTTATGTCAACAGGTGTAGTGTACCACGACATAGGAAATCGGGCAGTGTGTTGAAATTAATTTGATTCTTCAATTAAATGAGTATAATTTATATCCATGCTGGACTTTCACACACAGGCCATAACCTCACTACATCAGGGCCATGACTGCACATTGACCAACCCCTTAATTGAATTGGTCACTTTGATGAGGGATCTTAATGACCCTTGGGTCCTGCTGTATAATTACACACTGACCACTTGCTTACCTTTGAATGTCTCAGGTGTGATTGTTTGGCCAGTGGATGTCCTGGTAAAGGTAGCCCTTGGTCACTTTAATCAAGGTGGCTGGACGCTGGCTAGTGAGTGGTTTTCCTATGGCTGGAATGAGAGAGGGTTCTAATTAGGGATGATTGGTTTATTTTGCATTTTTCTTATCAAAATTTTACTAGAGCAATTGTTTTAGTACAGGATGCAAGGGTATTTTATGATTAGGTTTTATGACATGCTTCAAAGAAATTCTAAAATCAAGTAAATATGCATTTGTTTAGTGAAACAGATACTACATTTTGATAAAAATTCATTTGCGTGTTTTTTTTTTCTTTTTTTGGTGTAAATACATATTACAATAATAGATTGGTATTATGGAAACCCAACAACAGAATGGTTTTATTTGTTACACACATTTTATCTGGTTATTAATAAGATCAATAATGACATGAAATAGATAAACATTGAAATCTTTCATACTAAGCATCATCTTCTATGAAAAGAGGCAGTTATCCAATAGTTTTCACCCACTCTCCTGGAGACAATTAATTTGCATCTGTCTTACTGATTTAACTTTAAAATCTAATCTTCCTATCTCGTAGGTCTGTTTAAACACAATGAGTATGTTATCTAGTTGTTTAAGAGAAAAATGAATGATTAAATGGACATTTTATCAGCTTGGACAACCATCTTGCTTGTACTGATTAAAACAAAAAAGGTGTAATTTTCCAGTGAGTAGTCCATAAATCGTGACTATTAATGGATTATGGTAAGTATGATAGCTTTATTACGGGTGGTCATTGTCATTCACTGGACACAGAGGCAAAATGTGAGTCACTGAAGGATGATGGGACTGATCTTTATCATGGTGTTTTATCGGAAGAGAAAAATTAAAAGAAAAGAGAGAGGAAAAATTAATTTGCTGAAAAAAAATTTTGCCAGATTTATAGATTTTTTTTTAATTACCTAGAGAAAATATTATTTCAGAATACTCAGAGAAGCAGGGTAATATCATTAGAAATGTGTCCCCTTCAATAGGTTTTGGCAGAATTTCTAAACATTTATTCAATATATCCAGCTCTTTTAAAATAGGATTTCCTAGTAGGCTGCATTTAATCATTTGACCCATAGCAATAAAAGTGTCTTTTCTTGTCGCCCCAAGTTTTGTCTTCAGATAATGGAGCCACTCATGTGAAAAAAATGACTTGCGACACAGAATCGGACATTGTTTGCTAAATGGCTATATGATACATGCGATAAAATCAGAGCAAATTTCAGGTATTTGGTGTTCATTTAATTTCTGCAGTGGATGTCACTTTGTTTTGTTATACACAAGAAAAGATGTCTTTATTTGAAACATTTTGTGCAGGGTATTTATTTTTGCATTAATTAAAAGTAGATGCAGAAACAAATATAGTATTCTAGGTGTTTTTTTTTTCCTCAGATATCTAACGTTTTATATTGTAATATAAGATTTTCTTAAAAATTGTTAGTAATAATAAGGTTTTAATCTGCAATAAAACTGATGTTTTGCAGTTTAACTAAGCCTAGATTAAATTTTATAATCTTTTATTGGAATACAAACAAGCTGCAGTGTTTTGGCTGTCACGAGGAATGTTCCAGTATATAGGATGTATATGATACAGCTTTGTTATTATCAACAAGAATGAAGGCAGCTTCCCTGTAATTGTTGTTGTTATTTCTCTTTGACATGCTAAAATAATAGTCAGTTTATCACGTTAGGGCCCCGAAAATTGACCAACAAAATTGAGGGGTTCATCCTCTAATGCTAAAAAAAATGAAATACGAAAAAATCCATAAAACTGATAGCAATCTACCTCGAAAGATCAGATGATGAATTGATTTCTTTTTTAGCTTAAAGGGTGGTAGAAAGAGTAATGACTATCTTTTTCTTGGTGAATATAAATGTATCACTAGCAGAATGAGTTCACACATGCAAAAAGAAAACCTTTGTATCATACAGTATACATGCTAGGACCTTACTGTCGTAAGCAGGGCCCTGAGTGAGGATTTGTATGATGTATCCCTATTGCTCTAAAGGTTCCTGGCCTGCATCATTATCCACCAAGGCCCCAATCATGTATAAACTATGTCATAGCTTGGTGTTAAACTGAAGAAGGGGAAGTTGAACAAGATACAGGCTCAAAACACAGAAATGCATTGTGTGTATAGTAGAAAATTTACACCACTGAGAAATTTTATACCTGTATCAATCATTACTTTGTCATTTTGGGTAGTTTATGAACTGTTTAATTGTGAACTTTGAGAAGCAGCGACACAGTTGAGTAATCAGTAAATTTATAGGGTTATAAACTGTACCAATTTGAGGTTTGAGATGGCTGTGTGTTCATATATTTGATTCAGTTTTTTCCCTTTTTATGTGAATATTTTGGATATTTAAATTTATGGTATAAATGTTTTGGACTCCAGAATGTCCTTTGATATTTGATATTACAGTGCTTCAGTGTTACAGTTATGTTATGGTTATGTGAAAAGATTTTAGCACATGCATAAAAATAAAGAAAAAACTTCGCGCTGTAGACTTTTCCATTCTCTCTCTCCTTTTTTATCTTTCCTTTTTAAGTGAAAACAGTATGATGGATAACTACAAAATGTTATGCACCTGTCCATCACCATGAAATACAACTATTGACCCTTGGGGGAAAACTTCTGTCATTGAATGATTGCTTTCCTTGGGCTACTTTAAAGTGTGGGGCTTTTTTTTTTTTTTTTTTTTTTTTTTTTTTTAAGCATAAATGTTGTTCTGTCCCTTATTTGTAAAATTATAAATGTTACATGACTGTAACACACTGTTTCCAGTTGATATTAGCTCTGTCATTTTAAAGTCTGATGTTAGGAGTGTTAGGTGAGGGAGTGGNTTTTTTTTTTTTTTTTTTTTTTTTTTTTTTTAAGCATAAATGTTGTTCTGTCCCTTATTTGTAAAATTATAAATGTTACATGACTGTAACACACTGTTTCCAGTTGATATTAGCTCTGTCATTTTAAAGTCTGATGTGAGGAGTGTTAGGTGAGGGAGTGGATAAGTGGGAAGGTGGGAAAATGGTTGGGTGGATAAGTGGATAGACGAGAGAAATGGAGAAAGGTGAAAAGATGGAGGTAGTTGGAATGATGGGGAAAATGCAACTGCAAAAAAATGATGTAAAAAGAAGAATTCGCTTGACAATACAAAATAGCTGACAAAAAAAAAAAAAAAAAAAAAAAAAAAAAAAAAAAAAAAAAAAAAAAAAAAAAAAAAAAAAAAAAAAAAAAAAAAAAAAAACAGACAGATCTTGACTAGCACATTGAGACAACATCTCTGCACCACAAATTAAGTCTACTCCCTGACCAGTAGGGAGGAATGATAAACCTACTCTAGAGGTCAACCCGGTACTTCATCTCTGTGTCACAATTGTAGCACGTAGCCACCATTTGGAAAACAATTACACCCTTTTTACCCTTAATCAGTACCTCTGGGATCTGAGAAATCTTGAATTAGGCAGGTAATCACATACTACCACCTCGTGCCTTTACCCACACATCTCTAACTTGAGTTGAGATATTCCCTATAGGGGAGAACCTTAAAGCTTTTAAACATGTACGAGACTTTAAGGGTGGCACAAGTCACTAATTAAGATGTCATGTTTTTGGTTTTGTTGAAGTTAAAAGGATCATTTAGTATTACTATTGGGTTTTTCTGATTAGGATTTCATGCTATGGTTTCATTTTAGCATTGTTTGGAGTCAAAGGATTAATCATTAAGTTGCTGTCTCAGCATGCAAAGAATTCATTTTGTTGGGGTTTTGTGATTGTGAATCTAAATTGGGTACTTGAAAAATGGATTTATTCGTGATAAATGATGGCTTGGGATTGGTCAGATCAAGCAGTCATTTAGAGGGATACCATGTGTGAATGATACAAGATTGATTTATATCAATTTCATTGAGTCCTATGAAATTATTTGATTTTTTGTGTCCAGTATTAATATATCTATTAAAATTATTTCGGGAAAATGGTAATGGACGGTTTTGTTAATTTATATCTGTCATTTTCCACACAAAACCAATTTATTTCAAGATCCAAATTAAAATTATTCCAACAATTTATCAAAGGTAAAAATTATGGCCACAGGAAAACATTAGATGATTCAATTTTTAAGCATCTGAAAAAGATATGGGATGAAAAATCACTGTTTACGTCCAAATGATGTGTCTTTCACGTGAAAATATACATGGGAAGTTCTTAGCTATGTTGCCATTATGGTTTAAAAATCATAAACAGTTTTTTCACTGATCTTGGGATGGAGGGACTTGATTGCAATCCTATTTAAACAATTTCACTGTGAGCCTATCTCTTATGGTAAGGGTTCATTAGTTAAACTGTTGCATAATTACATAACGTTTTTTTCTTTCACGTTTTTACTGTAAGCTAAAATTTATGCTGTAACTGAAGTTCATGAAGCTTTAAATTTAATACATATTACTTGTTATAAAAGTTTAACTGATTCCCTTTAAAAGAACTATTCCTTCAATTCATTTTTGTTATGTCTAAATATAGATTTTTTGTCTCATCCCTTTGTGTAGTGCATTTTAATGTCTCAGTAGTTTTCTTAACCTATGAGGTGGAGTAAGAAAGATTTTCTGTAACTGTTCCTTTTAATATTTGCTGGAGGCAAAATAATCTTCAGCAATCATGGACCAAGTCAGAAATAAATGTTTCCCTTTATAAAACAGCCTTGTGAAAATTTGTTGCAATTTTCTTGTGAAAGGAGGAGAAAATTACCCATCATGCCATCCACGTTTTGTTGTCATCTGCAGATTAACTTGCTTTCACAGTTGGAACCTGATGGCTGCTTTAGCGTCGAGTGGCAAATAAAGCCTGCTTCAATGAGCAATTTTTGCAACTTTGCTTTATTTTTCGGTCAGTTGTGTACATAAAATTTGTTTTTGCCATTCTTGAGTAAAATTTTTCAAAGAGGTCACATGAGATTTACTTGTCATGTGACTTTTGTGTACGATTTTTTTTTTTTTTTTTGTTTTATTGTATGTGTGTGTGTGTGTCTGTACTTCATTTCAAATCGAACAGTTGCATAGTCATAAAAGTTAACGGTTTCACATCTTTTCCAGATTGTGAAAAACAGGTTTGAAATATTTACCTTGGAGTTACATAGACTTATTTAAAAGATTACACATATCCAAACAAACAAAAGTGTCTGAAACATCCAGAAATTCTAACAATAGGTTTTATTAATATAAGTTATTTAAATTTGTCAGGCTTTGTATCCAAAAATGAAGTCGAATTTGATTGTAACACAAATTCCTTCCTGACAAACATTTCAATCTAATGTCCCTTTATCTAAAAAAATAAGAATCATCATAGATTTTATTGATCAAAGTAGCAGCAATTCAGGTAATTTTAACATGTTCAGTGCTCGATTCTGAGCCAAGATAAGTGTTGAATTTTATTTTCTCTAAGCAAATTGGAGAAATGGCATCCAGTTGGATTAACCAAGCTTACAGAGATTTCAATTTTATCATGAAGATCACCGAGTGCTGATTACCTAGCTAAAAGTATGATCGAGTTTTGGCCAAATTGTATCATTTATTTAACTTGTCACGTCTTTATCCAAAAATGCCACGATAAAATGCTCGAGTTCTATTCTAGTTGGTTATGTGAAATGATAAGGAGTCCCGGGAGTTGAGGAGTACGTAGGAAGCAAGTGTCCTACAGTGGCGAGTTTTATTGTTTGAGCAAGATACGGAGGGATTTTGGCGTAAACCTGCTCATCATTTATATGGATTTAGCACACGTTTTGTCAGTTTTGGTGGATTATGGACTGCTTTGAGATCACTGTGTGGCCATACAAGGTGTTGTTTTGACTTCTCGTTGTCTGCGATTTGTGACAAACACCAACTGTTGTTGTGTATTTAGGGAAATTGTGATGCAACGGTGTCCTTCGCTGTCTTGTTTCTGTACTTTGTACATCCCTGCCCTACCAGTATAGAAGACTCTTAACCAGTGGTTAAAACTGAAACAGATATCAAGGTTAAATATTTCATGGCTTTCAGGAAATTGATAAGAATTTGCAGAGCCCAGATCCAAATAGTTTTTTGCTGGAGACTCAAAGCATTTATTTCCAGTTTTCAATGCACTTAATGATCAATTAATGTATTTTTCAGGGCAATGTTTAAAGTGATTATGTGATTGGCAGGTGAGTTTCTGTGGTTATTACATTTAGCAATCAAAAATGGATACTGCATTGACAACCTGAAGTTAATATCAGCATTAAGTGTATATATGCAAAATTGCAAAATCTGTAATACAGAAAGAGTTCAACTTCATGAAAGTTGGGTACATTATTTACAATCATTTTAGTACATGCCAGTAATGTAATAACCACAAAAACTCACCTGTTCAAAATGACAGAGAAGTTTTATGAAAAGAGGGCTTTTTTATGAGCCATTGTTGTGCATGGCATAGTTAACTCTGTTCAGGAAATTGGATTCACAAACAAACAGACTTAATGTCATTTTCTTCAATTTTTCATACCATAATCTTGATTTAGAATCTCTTAACTTTTTAAGATTGGATGACATCAAAGGGATCTATGGGTCGTTATTTTCTTTGTGAATTTTTTTTACTGACTTTATGACAAAATCTCATTCTCTGAAGACTATTTTGTGCTAAAATTTTGAATCTTTTGGTTATTGTATAATGCAAAAATTGCAGAACAATACTTGGACTTGAAGGCTCTTCTCACAGTAAAATTAAACTAGTGGCTGGCATCTTAAAAAAAAAATCGTCATTTGTCCAATATACAAACTAAGCAAACATTAATTTGAGCCTAAAAAGATGTTTGTATCATTAAAACCACAATACCCTGGATTTTCGTTCACCAGAGTGAAAGAAAAGTATGGGTAGACTTCAATGATTTTCAAACCCCAACCGCCGGATCTTTTGACCCACGCCACATAATAGGAGACTGAATCTTATGCAATTTCTTTTCTTGCAATGGACATGATTTTGGACACCTGGTTTTGTTCCCCTTTTCTTTCTCTCTTTTCCCCCCTCTCCACCCGATAGATATTTCACTGAACATACTAGTATATGAATATTTGATGCACCCAAATCACCATCAGTGCCCCTTTTCACAAAATACTTTGCTGTGTATTCAATAATGATCTCGTCATCCAAATAATTGTCACTAGGGTTTGTGGGGAGGTCGTATTGTTAAGAGAAATAACTGTGGTTTTAGTTTAGTTTGATATGTGACACCAGTAACTGACCCTATGGTCACTTATCAGAGCTAATACCTGGTGTATGTGACACCGATTTGTTTGGTCAGAGAAAGACATAATTTGGGAATGAACTGATCTTTTATGATTTCTGTTCAATTAGGATGATCGTGATCTGCTGTTTCTCACAAAAAGATGTGATCCTTGGTTAGCCATCATAGTTAATGACAGTGATTTGTCAGAGGAGAAAAAAACACACTTTGTCCCGATTACAGATTGATCTGTTTGGATATCTGTTGATGAAGGGTTGTTTAGAGCCACAATTGATGTTCTTTTCTCTCATCATTGACAAGGCTGTTGGTTAGCCATCAGAAACATTTCAAGTGTCAATATGCATGACAGGATTTGTTTGATGTAATGGTTATTGATACATGTTGATACTGGATGTTCCATGATTTTTACTTATGTTTGGATGCTGGGGAGAGGGTAAAATGTGTCATGAATGTCTTAACCCCCCTCTCCTTCTCTCTCTCTCTCTCTCTCCACACACACACACACACACACACACACATGCACACACACACACACACATATACACATATGCGTTGCCATTCCTGCACACTACACCCCTGTACTTCAACACGCACACGTGCACGACACATCCCAAATATCTTCCACACAGGTCAACATAACACCAAAATGTGTAAGGAATTTGTAGCATTATCCCATTATCAGAAAGATTAGTTCTCGCATTTCTTTGATCTCTTAAAGTTAACTCATGGCTTGCATCACTTCAATAACACAGGTATGTTATCATAGAGCCATCTGTGTTCTGTTACCACACATATCTTGTGTGCTTGGGTAGTCCGGTAATGTCAGACTTTCTTGTAGGTCTTCAGTCCTGTAACCAGCGATTTCGAATTTTTTCTTGGGGGTGGGGGGGGGGGGGATCTTTTTTTAAGAAAAGAAAAAAAACTAGGCCTTTTTACCACCATATTTGACCCAACTTGCAAATTGACAGAGAATCTAAATCAGAATGGACCCTTTTCTAGACAATTTTGTTCTTAGAGTAGGTGATCACATTTATAATGCCAGGAAGAAATGTGCCCAATTAAGTGATGATCAAAGTTAACTACTTCACCTTGTTGTTGTTAGACAGCTTGATTGCAATTACTTTCTCTTGATTGCAATCAAGTCACTGGAAGAGGATCTTGTGGAAGCCACTCAGACAGTCAAGCAGCATAGATAATTGTTTTGTTTATGTTGATTGCATGTAAGGTGAGAATTATGTATATTTGATGGGGTTCATTTCCTCTACGTGAATCAAGCAGGATTTTTTCTTATCTTTCTTTCCTGTAATCTGAACGTTAACTTCAGCATCTCATTTTTGTGTGGGGTTTATGGTCATTGAGGAAAACTATTCTCTGTATGCAGTATGTCTGGTACTCTAAGGAAGTCAAGAACAGAGTCAACAGATTTTCGGTCCTTGAGTGGTCATTTATGTAGCCTGATAATCTGTTGACCAAACTGACCATAGACGACTGCACAGAGTTGTCTAAACTTGCTGCAGACATAAAGCACAGGAGCCAATGCCTTCATAGACAGTCCAAACAACTTTGTCCATGAATTTTCTGCCTTCTTAGCTACACTGGTAGTTGAAGTTACTTCAACTTCTGCGCCTCTTGAAACAGAGATGGTATAAGTATATTTTGTAGTGTAGATAGCTGGTAGTATTAGTGTTTTAATTCAAATGTGTCCTGAATATTTTCTTTATGTAAAATTCCATTTGTCTTATGCATAGTCACAATTTCTGTGGTGCATTTGCCTACAGTTAAGTAATATTATCACAGACCTTAGACCCCATTCCCAGAGATTAGATCGATCCACCTAGATCGACCTAACTTCCTGGGGGTTCACGCTAAATAGCTGTCAGCCGAGCGGGCACAAAAGTTAATTACCCCCTTACAGCTTGTAGTGGGCGGGACGGACATTTAAGCCGAATTATTTGACAGTAATCTGGTGAGACTCCCCACGGGGATAGATCGATCTAAAATCTATGGGAATATGCCCTTAGACAAGAATTCTGTAGAGTCACAAATCCAATATGCCCCCATAATCCCATCCACGAGCCAGACCCAGTAATCCGAACAATAATCAGAAATCACCTTCTTAGATCTTAAATAACTAAGTACAGCATCATTATCCCTTTTAAAGTCTCAGCCCTGCCCAATTGTGTCTCATCCCTGTATAATTGTTTGCCTATGCTGAGGTTTCGGCTGACAATACTGTGCAAAGACAACACCTTCAGAGACAAAACCAACAATGTTTCTCCTTACTTTCCCATAGTG
The DNA here is from genome assembly GCF_001039355.2 of Lingula anatina. Next base: position 109,793 of record NW_019775047.1, on the reverse strand, counting down.
AACCCCCTCCACGCACCACTCAAAGCTTGTACAGTTATTTGCCCGTAAGCTGTTTGAAACTCCTTCAAGACAATGGTCAAATAAATACTAATCCTTAGCATGGTCCTCCAGTATGGGATTTGATACACAATGGACGGCAGTGGACAAATAGACTGCGAGCCCAAGTGGTCAGATAATTTACTCAGGACAACAATGCCCACTGCTAATTATGACCTAAATGCCTAAATGAGCTTAATACTGGGAGATCAATAAAGCCAATAGATCTGGAGACATTTTGGCTGCTGGTCAGGGCGACTTGACTTAGGACCAAATTGAGCTTTTTTTTTGCAATTCAAGATTCTGCTAATTTTCCATGTTTTTTTTCCTCTCCTTTGTAGATTTTTAAATTGTTATTGTTTTTTTTTTTATTTTTCAATTATTAGTTCATTCAAATATTTATTAACATATTTGCCTGATCCTCTTAAAAAAGTCCAACTTGTGTGATAATTTGAGACTACTTTTCTTATCTCATTAAACGGAACCTTCTCCACCCCAACCCCCTCCCCCCCCCCATATCTCCTGTCCCCTTTGTAAATGACCACCGCTCCACTAAGGCTTCGTTCACATGAAAAAACTATTTTCTAAAAATCTATTTTCTATTTGCAGTATCTTGTGATCACGGTCTGTGCCCTGAATACCCTGCGGCGTAATTACTGGTAGCGCGAGCCAGTTACTTCCAAAGCTGTAATTAATTCTTGGCAGCGCTCAGAGTGATCACAAGATACTGCGAATAGAAAATAGATTTTTATAAAATAGATTTTTCATGTGAACGGAGTCTTAACATTCTATCTCCACATTCCCATTTGTAAAACAACAACAGAACACAACCCATTACAAGCTATGGCAAAGTATGTAGCAACCCAACTAATGAAATCCTGTCTATCCATCATCACCTTTCACAGGTGCCCCTTAATTAACAGGTGCCCCCTAATGTGGTCAACTGGTCACTTTGATCTGGCTACACCCTTCATTACAGAGTGGGAAAACAGTTATGTCAGGAATGACCCATGAAGTGGGCAGTGGTCAGCATTCCTGGGTGTCCACTCTCTCAGTCTTTGAATGGAAATTGTACCTAGTCTGTTACCAGTTATTGGACTGCAACCTCTATGACACCCCTCCCCTCTCCCCCCTCTCCTCTGCCTGTTTCTTTTATAATTTACATTTATTTGTTTAATAAACCTTAATTGATATTTTCTGAAATGGATAACATGAGTCAAAAAAATATGCAACAAATGCAAAAAAAAAAGTGAATCATTTCTGAAGACACAAAACATGTTTTTCTGCCAATGAGTTTTTTAAAATTATTTACTTTTTAATTCATCATTGCACAAGAAACAGTGCAACAAAAAGAACTACTTAACTGTACATACCTGTTGTTTAAATAAAATGACAATTAACCTTATCAACTTCATGTCCTGTTCTGGTCAATGTTGGACCTTACGGGTCTGGTCAGTGTCCGGCCTTTAATTTCTTATTTGCACATATCATCAAGACCGTGGAGACAGGACTTGCAGGGGGGGAAATAGATGGTCATTGTTTTAGCTTATGTAAAGAAACAATTTCAACCCTAGACATCTTTATTTAGACATTGGAATAATTCACGCTAATAAGGAAGGTGAAACAAAGAGTTCTTTTTATTATTTTTTTCCTCAGTGAAAATGGCTTTGTTAGTATTTTTAATATTAGCTATGTAAAACTTATATCTTTTTTGTCTTTTTAACTTAGAAAATATCATTTATTTTGTCACTGATCATATACAAGTTCATTCATTCATTCGTACATACATTAACTCTAATATTTCTATATTTTGCCTTGTGGTTTCCTTAAAGAGTCCAGATTGAATAGATAGCCATTGTTTTATTACATAATTCTATCATTACCATGCACATTAAAGGGTACTGATCAGCACTAAATTGGGTGGGGGTTGGGAGAAGCACCAAGAAAATCATCACAGATATATATTATGTTTGTTGTTTACCTCGACACCTGTCATAATATGGAGAATTTCATATCTTTTGGACAGATACAGAGATATTTTCTGACAGTCTTCCATATTATATTTGTTGATCCATCCTCCATTTTTTGACCGTCTTCCAACAGAAAAAATTTGATACCCGTCAATGTAAACTTGAAAATCTGACCGTCTTCTGGAAGACCCAGAAGACGGCCTAAATCCGCCCCTGGACCAGGCAGGCATTTATTTGCCTAAAGTGGGATTAGGAGTATTGGGATAGCATATGTGTACACGTAGGTGTGTGCATGCACATGCATGCTTGCATATGTGTGTGTGCATGTGTGTGGATGTGTGCAGCTTTGTCATCCTGCACCAACCATCAACACCATTTGTCCCTACCTACCCCTCCCTTCATAAATAAGTAAATAAATAAATAAATAAAATAAAATAAATATTTTATTTACCTTTTTACTGCAGTCAACTTGAGTACTGTGTTGGACTGGTGTAGCTGGCCTGGGCTAAGAATGACTGGGTATCTGGAATGACAAACAGTAAACATAGATAGTTCAACCCATAACAGACCATAACAGTACCCGGCGCCTGTGTGGGCAATGCAGGACATGTGCGTGTATGTTGCTGATAATGTTAACAATGCAGGTATCACTTTTAATAGAGTTTTGAGTGGTTGTGTGTATGGGGTGATTTGTTGTGTTATCTTTTTTGTGAAATGTGAAGATTGTGAAGTATGTTTGTGCAGGGGTTGATGGAGAGATAATGTGGGTAAGCATGGGTTTGTGTGTGTGTGTGTGTGTGTGTGTGTGTGTGTGTGTGTCAGGGAGGGCTTTAGGAAGTATATGGCATTAATATATGGTCCATAGATACACTTGCTATGAAATGAAATGTTTGCAGAATTTTTAAATCATATGACATGAGCATTACACATTGTTCAGACATTAAAAACGGCTCTCATAAAATATTATGTGAATAGATAACAGGAAAAGTGAACATATTATAATATGATTGCATATATACATAACCGACACAGAATTTCTGGTACAGTGAGCTTAGCCAATGTTACAGTTTGTTGATTTTCTCTGCTATCTGTTATTTCAATATTGTAATACACTGGCTTTGCATATTGTATTTCTAATACACTATATACATATTTTATTTACTTTATTATTCTAGAACAATTAAGCATGAGTGCAACATGTGTCACTGCTACTGTAACGGCAATAATGCAACTTCACTGAGTAAGCATGAATACTTATACTACTGTTACCCAGCCGTAACTTGCATATATGTGCATAATTTACATTGTTTAAAACAAACAGATGATAAACTCTTCAATATCTGAAATTTGGCTATAACTTTAAAGTATAAAAAGTTTTAAAACTGAATATCTAATCTTAAACTGACTGGCATGAGATTCAAAACTGAAACGAAACTGAGATAACAAAAAATGATAAGCAAAGAGGCGATTTAAAAAAAGCATTCATTTTTGTGCTTCCTGGAGAAGTGAATCAGATAATATCAGGATTGGACAAATCTACAGTATAAAGACCAGGCATACATTTTTTAAAACCACTGATTTTGTTTGTCGGGAATATCAGGCCATCTTTTAAATCCACGGCAAACACACATACACAGTTTTATACAAACTAGATGCACACCTCTTTCCTGTAGTTTCAGTAGTTAATCTAGTGTGAAATCACTGTCCTTTCACATCATCTGATGACATTTATTTCAGCTTAATGCTGTGGTCTTGGTGTACCTGTGTGTGACAGTGAAGAGAAGATGACAGCCAGATTTGTCATCATTAAGTAGGAATTAACTGGGGGGCAAGGTGTCAACCCAGGGTCTATGTGAGCTGTCACAATTTTTTTTTTTTTTTTTTTTTTTTGTAACGTTCTTGTTTTTTCTTTTGAAACTGCTACTGCAATTATTGTTTTGAAGTTTATGTTTTACAGGGGACAGAATTTCTTGGTCTCTCTCATATAAGACCCTATGGACTCTAAGCAGTATACATTTCTTTAGCTTGTCTAAAACCATTATTTTATTCAACGTCTGTAATTTGCATGCTCTCTTTTTTTTTTTTTTAATGTTGTTAAAATAGCTTCCTCTTTTTTTTCATGGCAGGTGTGACTTTGACAAACAGGCTCCTGATCCTGAACTGTCATTTTTATAATTCCACTATTAAAAAGTCAAAAAGTCACCAGGCAAAGAACACAATTTAAAAACTTTGTGAATGAACCACTATTTCTTTGATGTTAAACCTGATTTTTAAAAACTGTCAATCAAATAGAATACTCAAGGTGTTAGTTGGAAGTAGATTTTTTTAACATATGCTTTGGACGCTAAGGCATAATCTGATGTGAATCAGTTTTAAAAATAACCCCAGCTTGACTATCACAACCAAACTTCTGCAGATGACAGTCATCAAAAACATTTTTTTTAAAACAAGAATCTCAAATTTGACTAAATTCATCAAAGACTTGGTAGTAAAAGTTGAGGAAGTGTCCTGGATGCTTTGCTCTTATAGTAAGTATTATACCAGTAAACAAAAACAACATAGCTGCTTGCCACTCTTACCTTGCAATCAAGAGTCATTAAATCCTCTCCAACAACAAAAAAATCCTACTCTCTTTGTTTTCATACAAGACACTGTCAGTCAAATGGAAGACTTGAAGGAAAAAATCAGCAGAGGTGTGTTGTGCACCTATATCTCCTGGCACACACTGCTTGTCCCTCCACACTTTACTATTGACAATATCGGAGGTGACAGTATGGTGGGGAGAGTCCATTCTGACACAAATAAAAGGGGGACAAGGTGGGTGATTTAGGACATACTGGTGGTGGGCAGTGTCATGTGTCACGAGGGAGTTACTTTTATGTTTACATGGGTGGATTATCTGGGTGCACTTGTATAATGTTCTTACAGAGTTTTAATTTTTTTGATGTATGTATTTATTTGTTTTCATACATTCATTCCTACAGTTATATTTATTTTTTATCTATTTTCATCTGTTAAATTATTTTTATTATTTGGTTGAATTTTTATTTATTTATTTATTTATTTATTTATTTATTTATTTATTTATTTTGTTCATTTGTAAGATCAGCTTCAGATGATGTTTTCAAAAACAAAAAATCAAAAAGATAATCACAAACTGTATAACACAAAAGAATCTACAATACATTTAAAATAACAAAGTTTTCACTCAAAAGTGGCACACTAATATCAGAAGATGATGGCACAGGCTCAAACCTCTTAGGAAATCTCAGAAATTAAAATGCTGGGTTACCTCCCAACCTCACCCCCTGTGTCTTAATTCCTACTACATTGATTAACATACCTCAACCCTTTCAATCATTAGCAGGGCATATTTCTGGTATTGAATTACTATCAAGGGTCCCCCTGGCTAATAAGGCTGAATGATTTTTATAAGGAAACCTTGGACTTGGGTATGGCTCTAGCTACACTGGGATCACTGTAAAACAGTTCATTCCTGCTCCATTGAGGTTGGGTTTTTTGTGTTTTGACTTTTGGCTCCAAAGAAATAACCTTGTCTCAAGAATATAGTGATGTGTATCAGATTATTGGTAAAAGATCATTGTGATCTGTGGCAAATTGTCTGTTTTATCACATTTCTTTAACCATGGATGTTGACATATGTACGTGGTACATTATAATAGCAAAAGATTAATTTACTATAGTAGGTCAAAGATTTGACGTCTTACCACTTGTGAACTGTGGAAGATTTTATGCATTACACTTAACACAGAAACACTGGAGTCTGGGCTCTGCATGATGTAATGCAGCCAATACCTGTTTTTGAATATTAACCGGTTCAGATGCATAGCAGAAAGTAATGTGTGAACAGGAGAGGTCTTTCTGGTACATTGAGGTTACTAATTGTACCGTATATCAGGTGGTCAATAGAGAGGTAGAAAGTAGATATTATAGTTTTTGTTTTCTTATTTGTTTGCTTTTATCGACAATCTGCCAATCTTACCTTATGTTCCAATAGTAATAATTGGCTTCAATTGGGTGCTGTGCACTGGGAAGTAATTTTCAGATCAATTATAATATAATGTTGACATTGAATTTATTTGCTTTCTATTAAATAAGGTATATTTTAGAGTTTTTTTTTTTAATTCAATGACCTTTTTACAAAAAGTCTGAAGTTTGTGTACATGACTTCATGCTCACAAATTAAGCCAGACAAAAGTTTTTAATGTGAAGATGTTAATCATCCAACACAGTGAAGTTTAACTAATGGCAGCTGGTCAAGGAGTATAGAAATAGAAAGTTATGACTTATGTGTCATCATTTGTATTAGCAGTGAACAAGGCCAGGTGAAATAAAATTTTCTCAGTTACAGGTAATATTATAAATATCACTTCATGTCACCAGGTATATCTGATCATTTCCAACACACTGAAATATGGTTATTAATCTTGTCACCAAGACGTCTGTCAACATTAATCAGAATATAACAAGCTCTAGTATAATAGTAATTATATATCTATTGTTAATGACCCCTCTATTAATCCACATGGAGTGACCAGTGGTCAAGATGACCATGCTGTGTGGTCATTAGTGGTCAGTCACAGAGGGTCAGTGTGTTGTAATGGGACTTACAGGGGTAATTGACTTAATGAGGGTTATTACTCTTCCATTGTTTTCACTGTAAAATTCTTCCATTGGTTCTACTATCAAGTAAAATTGGTCTGTTTGTTGAAAAATGTGTTCATATGTAATTTTGCCCTTTTTTTCAGAATCCATTGATAGTTTTTATTCTGTCCTTATTTGGAAAGAGGTAATTCCACATTTATTTTTCATTTAAAGATTTATTTAAAGTCTCTGTTAACTTTAATATCTTATCTCCTACCTGTGGTCAGTGTTGTAACGAGCCTCGTTAGGATAATCTGGACAAATGATCTGCTAATGAGGACCAATATTCCCACAGCTTGTGACTTGTGCATGTGTGTCTGATTGTTAATTTGGTAGTGTGATGAGATTAAGATAAAATATTCACCTGACTTTACATCTTATCTGCATGTCTGTTTTTCTGAGGCCATTAAGACTGATTTTTTATAATCTATTTTCTTAAAAATGAAAGTAGATACAGGGTACCCTTCTTGGAGGCAGATCCAAGATTTAGAATGGGGAGGGGAAGAGACAAATATTTGGTCACTATTTCTGACCTCTCCTAACCACCCAGGCTATAGTAATCAATGTATAAAACAAGGTTTCTCAAGGCTCTCTTTTTCCCTTTCCTCCTCTTTCAAAAGGCTTGAGAAAGAGATTTTCCATTTGGAAAAAGAGGGGAATGGCATGCCCTGGATCTGGCTATACATCTATACATCAAAATATTAGAAATAATTCTCAGGTTATGTGATATATGGTTGATATTATCCAGATTGCTGCATATGATATGATTCATGGAAAATATCAAAATATAATGGCAGGTCAGTCGGTACAGCTTTACATGTATGAGATGAATACATAAAATCTACAGGCTGCAATTTTCTTTCCTGATCCTTGCAACAGTAGAAAAAAACAACCCATACTGTGTATAAAAGCAAGGGCGAAAGACAAATTTTCTTTCAAAATTTGTATTCAAGTGGCCAATTATTGAAGAGAGAGACGCTAAGCAAGGCGTGTGATGAAGCACCTGCCCTGCTGGGTGTACCATCGCAAGTAGCAATTCAAAATCAAAACTTTTTCTGCCAAACAAAGCCCTATCTCCGAGTCCCTCTGAAAGGAGGAAACCCTGTGCCTAATTTTAACAAGATATAAAAATGATCTAACCCAAACTGAAACCCCACCAAGATGGCAATTTGCTGAAAGAAAACCAGCGATGTCTGATGAAAGTCCAATGTGCTCCTGCCGTGTTACCATATTTCCCCAGGCACAGGGGAGGCTTGATGCTATTCTATCCCATAATTTTCCATGCATTCATCGGGTCTTCTCATGCTGTGTGGGAGGGGGTTTTGAATGGAAAATTGAAAGTAAGCACACGCTGAGCTGGTTCAGGGGATTCATTGGCCGTCTTAACGTTAATGATGACTACAAGGGTTGATGAATGCGTAGTCACATCCCTACTATTCAGCGTTCCCATTCATTTTGGCACAGGAGGGGAAAACTAATTTTCACTTAATTCTCTGTCAGGATGGGCAATTTATGCTGTTGTTCAGTGCTCTTTAGTGACAGTGGGTTTGGGGTGCCTAGTTAACTTTCTGTATTACTCAACTTCACATTTTCTATAAAACTAGAGAAATAACCCTGCTTCATTTTATTGATATTGACCTCATTGTAAAAAAGAATTACAGGCAAAATTTACAAACAGAGTTAAATGAGAGAGAGAGAGAGAGAGAGAGAGAGAGAGAGAGCAAGTATGTGACTGCATAACCCAGGTATCAATTAACAAAGTCCATAAATCCCAGATAATCATGCAGGTAAGACATTTACACTTGTGCAATATAACACAGAGTAACACCTGAGGATGACACATCATGTCACATTACCTAACCTAGGTAATTAAGGTGCTAATGACTCCCTTAAAGGAATGTAGAAGTGGAGAGATATTCAAACATTAAATAAGAGGGATTTAAAAAAATTGTACCTTGAGTGATGATGTCGATGTATTTAACCTCTCTTCTTTATATAACCCTTGTGAGATGAACTGTCAAAATATTTACGTGCATGCCTCTAAATAAATCTATTTAAGTTGTTTTTGTTTGTCAGTCTCACACATTATAAAGCAATTTAAGGTATTTTCTTTCTCAGAATAGATGCAGTAACTACTCTTTCATTGTTTGGTCAACAAGTTATTACAAGTGGCATTCTTTCAAATATAACCATAATGCCCCCTCATCAAAAAGCATTAAAACTTCATTATTCCTCATTTTCTCCAATAAAATTGAGTAAAATAGCCCCCTCTTGTACATTACTCTTCATAAACCACCTTATTTTCTCCTCCCCCAAAAACAACAAACCCTTCATTAAAGTGGTCATTGTTCACCAATGCCCACTGTATGTCGCTTCCATTTATCTGGCTTGGCATTGTTGTATAGTTTATTATACTTATTTTTAAAACTCCATGGTATTCTTTGCTACATAACATAAACACATTAAAACAAAGGCTGTCCGTTTTAGCACTGCTACACACACCCAGCAAGCCTTGCCAAAAAATAGTGTATGTATGTGTGTGTGTTTATGAGAGAAAGAGAGAGAGAGAGAGAGAGGAGGAGGAGAGATTCTAAAACATCATTTTATTTTTCTCCAATAGATACACTGTTTTTAGACCTATTCTTGTATTTATTAGCAATATCACATCTACACACACTGCCACATACCCCCCCCCCCAAAAAAAAAGGAAAAAAAGCAGTGAAAAAGAGATATAGATAAAAAGAAAAGCAACAGAAAAAGGGAGTGCATTAAAAACTCATCTTTTAAGTAGTTAAGCTCCATAAAGCCCATTGTTCACTGCTGAGCATTCTATCACAGCCACACACCTATCTATCCTGGCATCTTCTCACTCAATTACACCTGTCAGTCCATATAAATCCACTGGGGTGGACACTTCATCTTGATGGACAGTGGTCTTGTTAACTGACCGATGGTCTATGGTGGTCTTCCAGATCATGGATTAAGAATGTTCTTATCTATGTTTTGTGAAGAAAAGGGTATCCCTCCTTGGTAATTCTCTGGTTTAATTTGATTTGATTTCTATAACCTTTTTTTTCTTCCAATTTGAGAGAAGACTTCAGAATGATGGCCCCTTGGTCTTAATAGATAGGGGTCTGGAAGACTGACTACTGGGCTCTGTTCGTTCATTAGATCATTCATTAGATCGCAAGTAAAGATTTTTTTTTTGGAAAACTTTTTTTTTAATAGGAAAAGGGCCTCAACTCTCAACTGCAAGGTGGAAAGTCGAACCCTGGCAGAAGCAAGACTTTTCCAACGATTTCAAATGACACGTCATTGTCCTCCAGAAGTGGAAGCAGATGAGTCTCAGATTGGTGGCCATTGTTTGATGACCGCTAAGACAGCCTAGCAGACAGAAACTGTATTGGGGCCAACATGGTCTGATGGATTTTAAAAGCTACCATGGAATTAAGAGATTATGGTCGTGTAGGGTCTGTCTCGTCCAATTAATCTGCCGTTCTCGAATTATTTTCCATTCTGATATCTTCTTTTGAGGGATCAAGTTACAACAATGGTAGCACAAATGGAAGCTACACATTTCTCATTTTTTGAAATTTGACAAATGCTTTGATCAGAAGAAACCTGTAATTTTTGTTTCCTTTTCAATGGATGGTCTCAAGTACCCTCAATTTAAAGTTGAGATGAGTTGAGATGCTTCCTTCCAATTGAATGATTTAGTATTAGAAAATGAATACGATTTGTTAAGGCAATATCTTTTTTTATAATGAGGTGATATACCCACTCTTTTGTGAAATTCTAAAGATATTTGTTTTCCCCACCAAAAAAATCACATGGAATTCTAGTTATTTCTATGATTAATTTTTAAAATGTGTCATTCTTCAGTTAGGAAACTAAATATTGAACTTTCCCTATGTCTTCAAACTTGACACATGTCTCCTGTGAATTGTGTAAAAGTGCAATAGAGAGATGGCAACTTGTCAAGTGAAGAATCATTATCTTTGCTAGACAAGACAATCATTTCCATTCCATCCTTCACTGCATTCTTATACATCCTTATGAGTCTTGTACCAGTTGTCCTGAATTTGTTTCTTACCACATTATGATGTGTTCTGTTATAAATGGTAGCTAAGCCCAAAATTAATGTATAAATCCCTACATATTGGCGATGGACATTGCCATTACTGGATTAGTCCTTTGACTTTGGCGACAGATGGCCATCTGTGGTCAAGTGGTCAGTTGAAAGAATGTGTCATTCATTTAGCCATCAGTATTTTGATTAGCATTCATTTATTTCCATTTACATCTCAAATTTGATTAGCCAAGAACTCTTGGTTGAAGGCAAATCCTTTTCCATTGGTGATAATTTTATCCAATCCATGAGTGTATGTCATCCTTTTTTCTCGATTGCTTCCTCAGATAGCCATTAGATGACAATAATAACATCAAATCACACTCCTTTTAATGTTGTATTTCTTTAAAGTTTAATTTTGAAAGTCTAAACAATGTTGCTGGGTGAATGACATCTTATTTCTTTATTGGACGTCTTTTTTTAAGTCAAGACATCTGTATATTTACGCAGTCGGCCATGTGACATTTTCATTTTCGACCAGACTTTAGGTGACACATCTTATTAAGTTATATTACTTTTTTTTATTCTTTCCGACTTGAATTGTACAGCACTTGAGCTACATGCTGTTCTTTTTGATTGACACATGGCTAATTGCAGAATGATACCCCTCTATCTAAATTGCGTTGGGATGTGACTGCAAATTGCACTAGGTGTGACAGTGGTTCATTTGTAACTGTGATGTTTGTTTGTTTATTTTTTATGTATTGTTTATTTTATTTTTATGAGGGGTGTCTTTTTGGATGGAAAAGGTCTGATTTGGAAAAAAGTTTGATATAGTTTTTATGCTATTTCCAACTTTTTGGAAGACAAAAATAGCATTGGTCTAGGCACCCCCTGCACCGTGCCATATTTTCTGACTTTTTCACAATAAGCTATAGTTGAGTCAACTTAAAAAGGGAAAAAAGGTGTACTTTTGCAGAAAAACTCTGCACTCATTTGAAATTGCAGGATGAAGGTCTTTTTTTCATATAATTCTGGACAATTGACACATTGTTATAGAATATCTGTTATCAAAGTAAAGATATTGAAGAACATTTCTTTCAAAATTATTTCAAAGTATCAAGAGCGATGAAAAAAATTCATTTAATTTTTCTTGGTGAGATTATAAGACAAGACTCCTTCAGTCTGTAGAATGATTTCACCTGATGTTGCTTTACTTTGGGAAAGAACAAAGACATTGAGTAAATTTGAACTAGCATTATGCTTCTTTGAACTGCCTCTACATTTCCCAGTAAATTAACTTCAATAAACCTTAAACTTTGAAGTCCTTCTTTTTTCCAAAAAGCCTGTCCTAGAGTATGTGTATATATCTGTGAAATTTGCAAGACTTATTGCACAAAGTTGAGTCATATGTTGAAAAGTACGCATAATTCGCTAGAAGCTAGTTGCAAGCTGTATTTATTGATTGGCTGAAATTAAGACCTGTACTTTGATTTTGATGTGAATTGCTAGAAGACGTTTGAATGCCGATGATAAAGCTATTAAACTGGGAAGCGTTATCTATCTCTATTGCCTGACATGCCCTCAAGCTAACGTAACATAAAAGGTTCTAGCTCCGAGAAACAACTTGATGCATTTAAGATGAAAAGCATCAATTCAAAATCAATTTATCCCACCAAAGTTGAAAAGATTCTGAAAAGATGTCCACAGGCAATTGAAGATGTCTTAATGGAAGCATACACTGAGCAAATGGCAAGGAAAATAGCAATGTCTGGAGCAAGAAATGTTTCTGTGACATTGTGGAAACTATGGAATAACATGTAATCAGGGGTTATGGATTTTTGTTTCATAATGGTTATTTGCATAGCCAAGACAAAAAGATGCATCTAGGTACAGTCCAAGTAGACTTATTTGCTCTTAAAAATTGTTGATACAAGGAGAAATCAAGTGGGGCAGGGAGTGTCATCCTCTCTTCCAACCTTTAGTACACTGTTAATGTAAGCTAGCTGATTTAACTTTCACATTAATGAACATGTACACATCAAAGAAATCAAGTAATATTTTCGTCTAAAGAGAGCTAATATGATTTGTACATCAAAATGTCATCGCGCTACTCAAACTGTGTCAATATTCAAATCAAGCATACAGAACACCAAAAGGAAGAACCACGCAAAGGTCTTGCTCGATACATTATAAAAGTTTCCGTCAGATGATGTAAGGAGTTAATTATCAAATGATGTGTTTTCAACCCACTGGGTTGTTGTCGACCTTTTCACAAAACTGTCTAGACTCTTCTAGTCTTTTCCATGAATTTCTTACAGGAAATTGCTTGAACCTTTAACAGATTAATAGTGGTGTGGCAGTCACATTCACTTCGGTTCTCAGAGGAAATGAAAGGCGTCTTTAGTAAATAGTTACAGAGCTAATAGTGTATAACAACCTCTAGGTAGGTCAATAGAAGGCTGCCCTTGAGTTATCACAATACTATTTTTTCTTTTTTACAGTAATGAGATTTTTTTCAACTATCAGCAAGTTTCTGACTTTTTGAAAGCCAAAAATATCATTTTTCAGATTGATGCAGAGGGTCCCCTGAATCCCACTCCATATTTTCAAACTTTAACATGAAAGGATAGTCAAATCCCTGTTATTATCAGTCAAATAATTAAAAAATTAATGAATTTATTAATTTGGCTATTTATTTATTTATTTAAATTTAGATTTTGATCATTTGTAACAACCATAAGTCACTTCTTTTTAAAAGAAGCAGTATGAATATATTATCCTATGTTTGATTCAATAGTCTTTTTGTATGGTGATAACCTTTTGTGACAAATCCATGTAAAGAAAACACTCGAAAACACTTGAAAACTGAACAGAGATATACTAATAGTTTCTGTCCATTGTTCGTCACAGAGCAGCAGGCTGTCCTTGGGGACTGATCTGTTCATTAAGCCGTTGAAAGGCCGAGGTTTCCAGTCCACATCCCTCATATGTGGAATTTGTCTAAGGCATTGTACCGAAATCCATTAAAAGACCATTAATCACTTGCAATTAAGTGGACTCCCTTGTTTCTTACCCAGGGGTCTCGGCTGGACTGGAATTACGCACCCTGGGCTGGTTTTAGAGTAAAAAAGTTACCTGGTGTTTTATTCAGTGGAGCTTGTTTATTATGGTTAGCTTGAGGCTATGTGGGAAAGAGTGATGGTTTTTATTCCCCTCCTTTCTCTCAGATGGTCTCTCTCTCAATTATACTTTGATAACTATCATCATTTATTACATTTACTAGTACTCACATTACTATTTTCGCTATTTATTTTTGATTGATTGTTCACCATATTTAATATTCAAGTTTATGCACAGACACTAAATTATTGGAAGCATACCAAAAGGGAGTTGTGATTTTTTTGCTTAGCAGCAAAAGTCAGTTACTCATTCTTTAAAAAAATCAACTTAAACAACATCAGTAAAGGAGTCCTTTTTATAAACATGTTTCAAGGCATGTTTTAATCTGCTGCAGTTTTCATTTAATTTACCTGGTGATTGAAATTGTCAGTCCAGGACGAGATCACAAAACCCAAATATGATTTCCAATGAAAAGGTCCTCAATGCAGGATTTGGTGATTCAGATGCTGTTAAAAGTCAGTATTGTTGTTGAAGAGCTCTATTCTTTTATTGAAGATGTAAGCTGGCAGATTTCAGGGTTCTCTACTTTATCTTCAGTGGTCTTGGGTTTCAGTTTAATGTGATTCCGGTGGCAATCAGTTTTTACATATAAGTTAATGAAGTGTGGATAAGTACAACAGATGTTTTGGAAAGTATGGTTAACAGAAGTAGAGAAGGGGATATACAAGTTAAATACAGATAGTGGTGGGTTTAGATACATGCTAAATAACATATCTAGTGTATGGCTGCTGTTGGACAAAAAGATATAAATCTTATTCCCACTTTTGACATGAAAACTGATATATATGAAGGCAGAAAATAAGTTTGTGCTTCTTCACAAATTTTATGGCTTTCTAATAAGAGCACATGCAACATTGGTTCTTACCTGAAAACATTAATCTGATAAGTTGACATCAACATAACCTTTTTGTTAAGATTAGTCACCCTATTTCCCTATAGGTTTGTCCCCCCCCCCCCCTCCCATTTTATGTGGGATAAGAGATCTCTTTTGCAGAAAAATTATTATTATTGTGATTCCGTGACAAGTAGGAATTTAAAATGATGTATGGGTCTCTGTTTTTTGCATACAAGATGCACCTGGCACTATAGGATGGCATGAAGTACATATTATTGATTAGAAAACGGTCCGCTTAATTACTTTGAAAATGAGAGTTTTGTGTGCTGTCAACTGAAATGACAAATAGGTAAATTTTGTGTCTTTTTCTTTTTTTAAGACGACTGATCAGTCTTATTTTTTCATTGGTTGTCATGGGAACGAGATTAGGATATTAACATAAATGCTTTTTTAAATGAAAGATTGTTATTTCCTTGAATAACGAAAAAGAAGGATTTTTTTTACAGTTACTATTTAAATAAATTTTGCAGCAAAAGTAGCAAAATACGGAGGAAAAATTATATTATTTTTCACATAAAACTCCATAAAGTAGCTGTTACTTTGACTGCTATATGCAGACATGATAATGATCTACCTGTATTATTTTGAAGCCCAAACTGACCTCTTGTCATTGACAATTTCCACCGTAATTTGCTGTTATTATTATAACTAGTGTTGCTACTGGTTGTCCATTCTGTTTGTTTTTTGCTGTCTCCTCAAAAAGACCTTTCTTTGATATCTTTGCAATCTCGCCCCTTTTTAAATTTTTGCTGAACATGAAAATCAGGTTAGAAATCAATTTTATTCATTAAATTATATAAAAAAAATCCAGGTTAAAATTAAAATTTTAGGAAAAATTGAATTTGTCAACCTGCTGGTAGAAAGTTATTTATTGCTTACACTATGATATATTTTTTTCAATAAATCATCCACCAGTGATTGTTTCAGAGGGGAAAAAAAGATAATTTTCTTATTTTTCCATTCCATACATTGACCTGTCTGTGGCAGCCATGCCAGTTCTGAATTAAGCAGGTGTAGTTTTAACAAGGACAGATTATACACGTGTGCATTCTTGTTCCAATTTTCTGATTGTGTACAACTGGTTTCTGGAAGATCAAACTGTAAAATTGGGACAATTTGTCAGTTATTTCTGGAGCATTCAGTGAAATATTTATTTTTCAGTGCTTTTTAAAAATATTTTGTTTGCGTATTGTAAAAAGTAAAGTGCAATCTTCCATTGTTTTTTCTGCTTGGTTGAGAAACAGGTCATTTTTAAAATTGGAGGGATTGTTGAAGACCTTTGTGAATGCATTATACAATGTCAGATGGGAGCAAAAATTGGATAGAACTCGGTTGTGTCTATTTGCGGTTTGGAACGGAAGATTGAACACAAAAATTGTGCCATTCGATACCGAAATGTGGGTAAAAAGTGGGAACAGTTCACAGTTGTTGGTAATTTAAGAAATTTATTCCTTTATTCTCCAAGTTGTTATCAGAAGTCTCTCACCTTTGTTCGCAGTAAATTACTGCTGAGAGATGCGGGCTCTAAGCTACGATAATGGTAGTTTTAACTGGTACAGTGAAAAACTCAGTTTTCCTAAGATATTTCTTAAAGGTGATCAAGATAAATGGCCCTAGTTGGCCAGTGTCCATGATGAAAATGGAGAAGGAATATATGTCATTAATAATAGTTATGTTTCATAGATGTGGAGGGTTAAAATATTTTTTTGTTATTTTTGTTTGATAAATGGACATATTGGTGCAAAGGGAGTAGGGTGGGAGTAGTATTCTGGAAGAACCATCCATAGTATGTTATATCTTTCTCTTTCTGTTATCTTTTTTTTTTCACATGTTATTATGGTCTCTCTCTCTCTCTCTCACACACACACGCACGCACGCACATACATACACACACACTTCCATGCACTTACACCTCACGACCAAGCACTTCCATGGGAAAATGATGAAGTATTTCACACCTGAATTCCAGTAAGTTCTCACTTTTAACACACCTGGGGTCCACCAGGTAAGAATTGACCTTTCTCTCTGCATTACCCCAGGTAATACACCCTGTCCTCGCTTACACATCATTTCCATGTCCTTCTCACCCATGGTGCACCTTATGTTTTCTGGTCTTGTTTTCAAGTATGTTGATTACAGGTAATTATAAGTAATACCTCTCTCTTCGGGCAGAACGCAGACAACATCAAAAGGGTGTGCATGCCCGAGAGAAGCTTACAGTGATCACAGGGATAAAACAATCAGAGAAGAAAAATTACGGCAACTTATATTGTGTGTAGAACAAAATGGAGGCTACATTATCGGCTCGTGTTGTGAAGTTTATTACCACAGTGGCAGCGTAGACAGGCAGGACGTGGTACGGGGATCTATTGAGATGAAAGACGGGACCATCGGGACTTATTTTTCTGACCTTATTGCAATGTCACTTTATTTAATGACTTTGTTTTTACTATCAATTAAACGTGTGGGTGTCCTAAAAGCCCTAAGTGGATTAGGGAAGCTTACATGGGAATAGCATAAATTTGTGGTGGGTCCTTATCTTTCAAAAAATGTTTTTTTTTTCTTAATTTAATTATTTTTCCTTCTTCAACTTGAGTTGTATGCACTTGGAATGACTAAACAATCCATGTAACTCTATCATACCTATTTTTGTAACTAATTGGAAATGATATGTCCTTGTTAGTCCTTGTTCATTTGTTTCTATGAATATACTGTGTATGATTAAGCATTTTTTAAATCTTGTAACATACACATATTTGGCATATTTTTCTGAAATTATGTCTCATTTCTTTCAAATGGATGCCACTGAAAATCTGAGCCCACACTATATTTATATATTAATAAAAAATCTGAACCTCCATTGCCCACCCTCTTTTTCTTGAAATCTCAAACAGTAAGGCCACAATCCTACCTGTTAGTGACTTTCAGAGTTGATCCAGAGTGGCTTCAACCAATCCTCTCTCTTCCTATGTTTAAGGAAAATGCATTCGGTCCTCAAAATGTTTGCTTGCCCACAGGTTAGGGGAAAGGTCATGCACTACACTGTCACCTGTGAATGTCAGTGATGACTGTTTTTTGAAAAATTCAGATGGTGGATAACTTGTTCTTCCTTAATTTTTTTCTCCTGCAATTTGACTTTAAAATCCTGAGAAGTAGTAAAACCCTGTTAAAACAGTTTTTAAAAAAATATTTTTAGTCTGCAAAATTGATTAAAGTTAATTTTAACAAAATTTTGCCTTTTTTATCCTCCTATTTGAGACATTATTAAATCTCACCAAAGCTGCTTTTCCATGATAACCTTGTTGAATTAAAAATTATAATTTTTGCTCCATGTCCTGTTCCTATCTGCACATAAAACACGTGGTAGAATCCTCAAAGACACGTTTTGAAAACTTTTCCGTGGTCTGTATATTCCATGAAAAGAAAACTTTTGTCCATACATCTGCAGATATGTCTCTGGACCAGCCTGGATATTTGCAGTGGTGTTCAAATCTTTTTCAGTTACCAGCCAATAAACTATGGGTCCTTAGTATCTAGCACAATTTTACTCGATTTTAAAAATGCAGCTCTGAAGACCCCCAATCCTCCTGTTCATTCTCCAGGATTGTTTGAATGTACTCATTGTCCTCGAGGTCATACAATTTCTCGGGTTTGATACTCTGCAGTAATGGTATATCACTTTGGTGAGAAAAACGTTTTCCCTTTTCACAATAGGTGTTGGCCTCTTCACATCTCTATGTAAACCAACATGCATGAGAGATGAATAGACCAGGTTATGAGAAAGTTGCGAAAAATCGTTCCGTGTTTTCACTCCTGTTTTCACGTGGTGGATAACAAGAAGGTGCAGTTGTAATAGTTATTGATTCTCATTTAGAAGAACTGCTCAATATCTGACATATTGATGAAGGCCCAATCGTTCTCTTTGCTTTCAGAGAAAACATTAATGCGTGCAGTCGGACAACACACGGGCAGGCAGTGTGAAAACACAATGCCGCGAAGAGTAATAACATTGACTACGAACTGGGTCTCCCTTTTTCATGCTTAATAACCCTAACATTATCGAAAACTTATAGTTCTTTTCTCAGATGAGCTTATATTAGCCAATGGGGCATATTGGTATTTGTTCTCATTGATTGATCTAATCGCTGAACCAAATTTGATGGGACTGACTATCCAAATTTGCCCTTCGTATCAAGGGGTAGAATTATATATCATTCATTTCATTGCCGTTCAGTTTCATTTGCTTGTGTAAGCATATTAAATTGAGGGTAAACGCTGGTTTTGTGAGCCTGCGTAAACAGTCAGGCTGGTTTATAAAAACATGGCTTTCTTGCTGAATGGGAGCTATGAGACCTTTGTTTTTATTGGTCATAATGGTAGATCTTGGCTCACCTGAATCAACGCCTCCGTTTTAGCAAAATTTCCTTTTATTTTTTAAACGTTCCTCAAACATCCTACCAGTAATGAATTTCCTCTGAGGACATTTTTATTACACCTTCATATCTGCCACCTTTGTGGAAACTTACAGGAAGATGCAGAATTCATAAAAAGAAAGAAAATATGAAAAGTGAACCCTGTGCTTCCCGTGCAATACCATTGTGGCACGATTATTACGCACAATTAGCCATGTTTGGAAACGTAATGTATGTTTATTGACATCTGGCAATATGGTTGACACCTTAGATGTCAAAGGGTACGCTGTATTTGACCGATGGCCATTAAACCAGACTAATGGCTGGCCAAAGGTTCTGAAGATCCTCTGCCCTTTTTTATAGAAAGACGATTTAATTTCTTGATACATTGACATTATTTGTGTGATTTAGGTTCTGGCACAGTTTCCTGTATAGCTTTATCCCTGTGGACTTTTTGACAACACAAATCTGATGTCATATAAAAACTAGAAGTTCACTTGGTCCTCAAGTACATACTGTATTTCATTGTATCAATTCTTGAAAAGCAAATATGTATGTTTTTTTAAAACAGTTATAGTATTCTCAGTTGGATACAAAAATTATTTTTAAAAAACATTCCAGTCTATTAAAAGTTTCATATTTTGACTACTGGTTTATTAGCTGTGACAGAAATAACTCTAATCATTTAATGTTATCATGTGCTGCATGGGGTAATGCAGTCATATTTTGCCATCTTAATTCAAACCGACTGGTGTGATTTCAAAGACCACCGTGTACTGTATGGATCAGCAAGCTCTTGTAACCACTGATCCTAATCTGTTTTAACTGGATTAGTAATCTCAATAGGCCCAAACCAACAGCTCACATAGTGGGATTACTAACCTGACCAATAGAGATCATTAATACTGACCACTTGAGATTTCTACTTGACCAATAGATATCATAATACAGAATTTCTGAGTTTGAACCTGGTACTTCGAGGTTTTGAAATACACTCTCCCACAGCTTAGGGTGTGTTAGTGTAAGTGTAAATTGTAGTTTTTTGTCTCATAAGTAAGTTTTAATATTTTAATATTATTATTTAAATAAAATTTATCACCCTTTGACCCTTCCCTATCTTCCACTTTGCTAAATATGTAAGCCAGCAAATAAATACAGGTTAAGGGGAGGGGGTACTGTAAAAAAAATGGACCTTTTTACCCCCTTTGTTAAACCAACTTGAAAAATGGTATATAAAACCAAGACTGAATTTTGGGTTCAGAGCAATTACTTTTCCAACCAAAAGGGCAGTGCTTTTGAACCTTTCAAACCCACCTTGTCCTGCCATCAAATCTCTCTGCCAACCTGTGTGCTTGTACATGTATATGTTAATTAAAGGTGATATGATAACTTAATCAGCACTGTTATCCTAGCCTCACTTAATTAATTGGTTTTGGGTTATCTTCTGTTACTAGGTATGGCACTGCCTTAAATAACAGTGGTAGAAACTTAGAGGGCATTCCCAGAGATTTAGATCGGTCTTACTAGATTGACCTAACTCCCTGGGGGGTTCACGCTAAATTGCAGTCAGCCGACCGCGCACAGAAGTTAATTACGCCTTTGCAGCTTGTAGTAGGCGGGACGGACATTTAAGCCGGATTATCTGACAGTAATCTAGTGAGACTCCCCACGGGGATAGATCAATCTAAAATCTATGGGAATGCGCCCTTAGTTTGCTAAATCAATTTCTGAGATAATTGTGGTCCTATGATAAAGTCGCTCACAGAATACATTGTTTTAAAAATTCACACAGTGGGAGATGGACCTCAAACAGCAAATAAATAATTTTCTAAGGTGCAGTACACTATATGCTAAACATTTTATAAAATAGTGATCAAAAACTAATTATGAGTTACTCTTTTTAAGGAGATGGAGACTGGTGAACTCCTTTCAAAAGAAAAAAAATAATATTTTGCTATATGAAGGTCTAACTTGTAACTTTAAAATTGAGCCTCCGAGTTGTATGAATGGAAGGCTATCAATCAACCATACAGATTGTCACACAGTTAGTCATAAAATATGTCTAAATTAAACTGTCCTCTTGAATTCGTGTAATTGTTGCCTTACATAATGAACTTGTATGTATACTTCACTTAGATTGGCTTTGTGTACAGAGCTCTCCATAAGGTTAATGAATAACCCTAAATTAATGTTTTTTGATTAAGTCTATAAATCAGCCACTGTCCCATGTGATCTGAGACCATTAGGTGACTCTGTCATAGTGCCACTGTCTGGGTAGAAGCTTATTTCCAGTCACAGAACTAAAATGTCGCTGTTACTCTGATATGAAGAGGTCTTCTCCCTCCTTTCTTCCCTCTCTCCCTCTATGTCCTGACCTCCCCCCCCCCCCCCACCACACACACACACACACACACACAGCAGACACACACACCTTCCGATATAAAAGTTTTTTTGGGGAGAAGCAGGAAAACACTGTCTTGATTGACACTACCATATTATAAAATTTGTTTTACTTGGCACTGAAATAAAATGTTACCACTCACTTTACTAAGTTCTAGTAGGTTACTTCTGCAGAGGTACCCTTTCCAGCTCTCTCCAGCACCCCCCCCCCCCCCAAATACCCTCCCCCTGTGAATTCAGCTTTGGAAGAAGAAGAGAAACCACGGAATGTAGCTTGACAACTGATACTTAAAATGCACAATTTTGATTTCATCAAGTTTGGGGAGTTTTATACCTGAATTTGCAAAAGAATTGAAATCAATTCATTGAATTTGATATAATATGTATGATCCCTCTCAACTAAGCATCAGTTTAGTGTTATGTTCAGTGAGTATTACAAATGTTAATGTAAGTGACATAGTTTGAATATTTAATTACAAATATCACATTATTTATGGCTTTTCAATCTTGCTGTAAAGCCCTGGTCTAATCTGTTAGTTATACCCTGCACTTAGTTGGTGAATGGCAAACTTCAAGTACTACAGTTTGTTGTAAAATCCAATAATTTAATTGGATTTTGATCTCTGATTTATTGCATTTAATAATGCAGTCTGTGAATAAGTTTTTAAGCAATAAATTGATTTAGCACCTATCTGCTTGAACATTTTTGTTAAGTTTGGCATTTTTGGTTGACTTAACACAATTTAAGAAGTTAATTTTTCTTTATTTAACAAAAAAAAAATCCATTTTGATGAGAATGATGAAAATTGGGCATTTTTAGAAGTTAACAAAATATTTTACCAAAATGAAAAAAAAAATTGATCAGATAAAGAATGGCCATAATCAATCATGTCTAGAGAACATGAAAGGTGAAAATAAAGCAATGAATTACCTTCTGTACTTGTGGTCAACTTCAGGTTGTATCATCAATGGAAAAATAAACGGCATATATATATATAATCCACTTCTGCTTCAGTGTTGTATCGGATAGTCAACTATGTGACAGTGTTTCTGTTATTAAATGTTTTTTTTTCCCAAAATTTGAAAGAGATCAGTACCTGTGAACTCTCTCTGTTGTCCTCTCCCTCAAAATATTTCAAAAACAAAACACTGCTATTCTACAGAACAACTGCGCCCAAAACATGCCACAGTGTGCGGTACGTTGTGTAGACCACAACTGTTACAATGTTTTGTATCAGTGAACGAGTGAACAGCGCTGAGCTGTGATTGGTCTGTTGGAGGGATGCTCAGAGCATCTCTCTCAGTGAAATCAGGATGTTTTTGTTGCTCCATTCAAGGCAGGTAAAATGGGAGTCGGGTTTTTATCTGACTTTTCATTTATGTTTGGTTTAGATAGATGAAATTTTGCTTTATAGCCCAGGCTTGTTTAAGAATGATCGTTGCTGAAACCTCTATGAAGATTTTATCAGAAATTTGATATTTTGGAAGAAAAGGGCAAAACAAGGGCACAGCCTGTCACCCCTTGCCATCTTGTATAATACTGTGGTCCACCACGCTCATGTCTGCACACACGTTTAGTCACAGTCACATGGGCCAAGAAAAAACATTTGTCTAAGGCTCTAGTTAACTAGTAACACTTGTCCTCTATGGATTGTTTTGTACATCTTGTTCTTTGTATGCCAAAAGAAAAAAATGTGTGAAAAATATGTATGGTTACATCTTGTTTTTATCATAATTTGGAATAGAAAATAGTTTTTGCTACTGGTATTAATTTTGTGTTTTATCTAAAGGCTTTTTGTAGGGTTTATTGAAGGATAACAAATTTCACTTTACCAAGTTTGTAATGGAATTTTTCTTTGACAACAGAACTAATTCTCTAGTCATTTTTTGTCTTTAAACTTAACAAAAACCACATGGAAATCTAATAGAACTATTGTAACTGATTTACAAGCAATGTATGTGTAATCCAGAAAAACATCATTTCACCTGTTTCAATTAGAAAAAAATTCTTTCACGTTTAACCAAAAGACACTCTGACAAATCCAAATGCCCCTAGGGGCTGCAAGTGACACCTAAAAATCACAAGATGTCGTTACTGATCAAGATCCAATTTGTGTCAATGTATTTGTTTCAATTCAAATCTCCTGCAAATTCCAAACACTTAAAAAGTAGCAATGTATTGAAAAGTAAGTCAACCCAGTACATTTTAATTAGCCTGGATCTTTATCTTTCCATTTCCTAATCAAGTAAACTAACATTTGTCTCTAAGTGCCAGAGTAGCTCCCTCGCTGCGTGAACGACAGGCGAAGAGTTCCTATCATTAAAAAAACTCGACTTTGAGACAAAAAACAACAAAGGAAACTGCAGGTGTAAGTTTTGCTTGTAATTTTGAACCAGAAGCTTATCCACTTATTCTTGTTAAAATGTAAACCTATACGCAGTCGTTGCTTAATTGCGGTCAGTTTACAAGATGGGGATTCAGAAAAGATAAGCAAGAGGCAGTTTTCCTCAATTTTTTCTGATATTTCTTTTCTCTTCTTTACGTACAGTTTAAGTAAATGTGCAAATAATTATTTATGAGAATTTTTTCATATATTACAAAATCATATATCCCAAAAATGATGAGTGTATGAGTTATAACTATGGACTATATGTTCAATCAGATCAAGAAGTTGTACACCTTCTTGATTAGATTGACAGTTGCATTTACAATGTTGTATTTCAAAAGTACCAGATGGAAATAGCCACTGAAATACATCAAATTGAAATTGACAATTTTTTTTGTTTTGACCCAAATCTTAATTGTTATATGCTCACATATTACCAAATGACTGCAGTACGAGGATAGCTAATTCTGATTTTCAGCTCAGTTTATTTAAAAAAAGAGAAATATTTTATAGTTATCTATGTCCACCTACTGCCATTCTGGTCCCCAGTGATAAAAATTGATCTTTGACAACAGAAGAACAAGTGGAACGATTGCCATGAGCGACATGACCTCCCAAGATGGCCGAGATAGATGTTCTAGAGAACGGAATCCACCGCTGACAATTCATGATAAAGAACTAATCAGAAGTAGCAGCTCCAGCAGGGAATGTGCTACAACTTTTACATAATGCCAAGTTTAACACTGTTTTTAGTGGGTTTTGTTTATGTTTAAAAGAGATGTATGTTGATTTTTTTGTTTTTGCTACATATCACCTATTTCCATTTATTTTCGATTGAGTTTTAATTTATTGAATTACTCTCTGTCTGTATTTTGTCATTATATTCTTCATTCTTTTCATATGTGGCTACAGCGACTTATTTGAGGGAGTAAATTTAAATCAGACAAAAGAATGTTTACACTTGAGTACTAGCATTATACATGTACATGTAATAAAGTGAACTATGAATCGATTTTTTAAGACAATGGATAAGGGGGTAATAATTTATTATTCTCTTAAACTCTCAATGCTAAAATCTCAAAACTGCAAAGAAACTTTGCAATTTCTCCCAATTAAGCGCCTTTATTCAGAAGTCGGCCAGCTGTAAGAATGCTAAATGTCAGATTGCGAGAAAATTGAAATAATAGATCTTCTCAGTTTCAAGTCTGCGACCTTGGAGCTGAACCCCCTTCTCTCTCCATTGTTTTCATAGCTACCTGAGAGGTATTTGTACAATCTGCCTATCAAGAGATGGTGTTGGCTTAAAGGATAACTCTACTCCAGAGGAAAATATTGTGAAAATACAGCTATCTGTTGATATGATAGCGAAGCGGCTGTTTATTTTCCTGCGAGGAGCAGTGTTTACAGTAGGGACTATTTGAAGTTTTTGGTCCTTGCATGATTTTTATCATTTCAGATGCCAAAAATGTGTAAAACATGGCCATGTATTTTGAAATTAAGCAGTGAGATAGTTGCAGAAGAAGAGAGAAATGTTATGAAAACCGAGTTGTCTAGAAATATGTTCTCTCTCTCTCTCTCTCTCTCTCTTCACATCTTTCTACTTTCAATTTATATGACTTCATAGTTTGAGGTGAAAGCAAATACATGCGTTTTGCAAAATGCTGTGCAGAATTCCATGCATTATTTATTCTGCCTGCATATGTTTGAAACAGAAAATGGTTTCATTAGTTATGGTACAATAATTGTAATGTACTAGTCATTTCACATCTTAAATAATGCATGATATATACACATATACACATATAATATAAACACAAAATCTGTTATTGAAAATATATACAGTAACATGATTTGCATTCATCTAACCACATTTTTTGCTAAATGTAGTGTTTTATTTGTGCCAAGTAGATTACAGTATAAGTGCTGTTATTTTGTTTTGCTTTTTAAAATTTTTTAAACTGTTGGTAAATTAACGAAAATTTAAAAATGGAATGTTTATCTCTAGATTCAAAAAGCTATATTAACTTAAAAAGAAAAAAAATTAACTGGACTGGTATTTTGGTCCCGGTTCATTTATTTAAAATTACGTTTTCCATTTCATCAACAAAGAAACTGTATTGTGTCACCCCGCTCCAAAAGTTACGTCTTCGCAGATCACAAAATAAATTCATAATCACATATATAAGAATGTGTAACTGACTTGCATTACAGCTTCTGTCCCAAAATTGCTATAGTGTAAATGTCCAATTGTTTATAATAGTTAAAACATTAGTTCTGAAGCAGTAAATGTTGTTTGTTATTGTATCATATTACAGTGTCACAAGTTATGTAATATTGTCTGATAGAATTCCAATAGTTCCAATAAGATCAGAGTCATAAAGTGCAGGGTATATTTATATATACATATGCTTGGTCAATGAACCTGGAAGATATCTGAATTAGAAAGGAAAGGTGGCAATTGAAAAAACAAACAGTGATAACTCCATCTTTTCAATGGGCAAAAATTCTTAATTTACAGACATTGAATTTTTTTTAAGTCATAAATTCTTGAAATTAGAACATTCCTGTTCCCATTAAGAGATATAGCAACAAAACTGAAAAGCAGACCACCTTGTGTTACTATAATGTCAATTCTAGACAGCAAAAGTAGCACACATGCTACTGAGACACAAAAATATATTTTTAATGATTCCAAAATGATGTATCTGTGAAAGTTTGATAATTTTTCCCCTATTGATAAGATCCAGTCATTACCATAGCTCAGAAATGTATAATCACCCAAGGACACACACAACAACATCACCTGATAGTGACCAAAAAGAATTTTCAAAATTAAGGCTGGACATTAAAAATCATTAACCTACAGGTGCTATTATTTCCATCCCCCACCCACGGCTTATTAAACCCACCGCCTTTTAACAGGCCACTTATTGAATCCCCTTTGTGGTCCGAAAATTTGAACTTCTTAACGACATCTCCTCTTTTGTTTCCTCGTAAGTTTTATCGGGAAGGAGTCTGGGTAGATACAATAGGGGCAGGCTAGAGTTTATCATCAAGGGGCAAATCAAACAGTGGGATTCCTGATGTTCTATGTTTTGTGTGATCTTCCGAGATCATTATGCACATGGGGACTCTGGAAATGTTAAACTGGACTGCTTTGGTAGCTGGGATATGGAAGGATTTGGATATCTTTGGGCGAGGGGTAGGATTTGCAAGCATCTGCTTCTGTTATGATCAGACATGAGCTTTTTCCACTGAAATGCGGAATCCCGCGTTTTATAATTCAGTTCTGATGGTTCCTGAGATTCGTCAAGATCTGCAATAAAATCTGTTTTTTGTTTTTTTTTACTTTTTTTTATAAACCTAGTCTCTTGTCTCTATGATGATACATACAGTTCAATAACTGAACTTGTAAAGTATTGCTTTATAATGCATTTTATGAGGAATTTTTCCTGAAATGTATGTTGACATTTTTCTGCTTTTCCTTTTGTTCTATCTCAGGGAATTTGTTGATTATGCCCCTGTTGTTTGTTGAAAATTTCCCAATAAAGCAACAAAATGTTATTTTAACCTTTTATAAATAATTTGGGAATGATATGTCCTTCAATTAATCTTCAAGCAGCTATGCAAGGCAAAAATTCTTATTGTTGTGATGAAAAATTATGTTATTTATGCATTGAAAATGTTTCTAATTTGAAACTTTCAAGAAGTAATTCATCATGTATCTATGACATTGTACATAGCAACATCCATTGTGACTATAAAAGGATTATGAAGGATTATCATTAGGATTAACAGTTGTCAATTTGATAGTTGTCAGTAGCAGACAACAAGGCCTGTTTACACAATTTGGTTTATTCCAGGTTCAAGCCAAGAGTGCAAACTAAAACCATTTGGTCCTAAATATAAACTATCTAGAATGTTATGTTGGTCTCTGCTGGGGTAATGGAAGCAGA
This sequence comes from Lingula anatina, assembly GCF_001039355.2. The sequence goes on along the minus strand of NW_019775047.1, from coordinate 81,820 downwards.
TTTTCAATATTTTATTTTTATTTTATTTATTTATTTATTTATTTATTTATTTATTTATTTATTTATTTATTTATTTTTGTCATTTTCCATTTAAATATAGGGAATAACAAATTTGACCAGATAAGATTTCATGTAAAAAGTTTTCAATGGTGGTTAAGAAATTTTACTTCAGCTTGCAAAAAAAAAAAAAAGATTTGATTAATAGCATTTATTTAATTTTGAGTGAAAGTTACATTTCATTAAACACAATGATATTGGACTTATCTTTCAAATTTTTCTGAAATATTTACACAATTTTGTTTTGTTTCAACCTCACACCTGGATCAAGTATGCGTAAAAACCAGTGAGCAAGTGTAAACATGCTTTCAATTCTGATAGTTTACACATATAGTAATAGGTAAATCTTATTGAAGGATTTGTTATTGATGAATTTGTTTTGATTGGAATTAAGGAGTTAACCTGTGTACCCACACCTGTGGATAGTAGAAGTGAGACGGAAAAGGTTTATTTGGTGAACGTGCATTTGTAGAAAAATTCTACTTCTTTGGCAGCAGAACTTCATTTATGTCAGGTTTTCCAATAGAATTTATTATTGAATTGCTTTTGAATGTGACAGTTAATTTAGTCTTTTCAAGTCTGATGATTTGTCAGCTGTGATGTTCAGTGCTTATGACATTGTTCGCAGAGGTTTGTAGGCTGTTACTATTTTCATGTCCCTCTCCATTATTTTTTCTCAAAAATGTCTTATAAATTCATTTTGTCTTTTGCCAATAGTAAAATGTGATAGAAATTAGTAGACAAAAATAACATTAGATTAATTTAACTTCATAATGCTGTAAATGTAGATGAAAATAGTTATTGACAAAATAAAACATATTTCTATAGGAGTAACATAACTTTTATAGACATTTTTACTCAGTCTATAAAAAATGCCCCTCATGGTAAAAAATTGTTCTAAATTAAAAATCCAATTATTCTAAGGTCAGTAAAGTCATGAGATCACCCTCGAAAGGCTAAGGGAATTCCTCTGTCTGTTTTACTAGCCGCAACATATTTTGACACACATAACTAAAAATCCCTGGGGAAGAAAAGCCCACTTAGAATTGAAGATTAAAGTGCTTTCTTTAGGGAATTACAAGATGAATATTACACTACCTTCAAGGTGTGAAACAATTTGTGAGCCGGGTCTTTTCATTGATGTTTTTAATGACATCCTGTGAAACAATTTTGATGTTGTGTTATTACATAGAATGTCCCACAATTATCAGCATCATTATCCCAATTATGAATAATAATAACAAGTGTTTATTGTTTAAAGCCAGTCACTTTGCTTTGAATAATTTTTGAGAGAGGTTGAACTTCTTTGATGTTCATTATTAATTATTGGGCATTTATCATTTAATGGACATGGAACTTTTACTTCTTGCAAAACATTTTGTAATGATATGAGTTTGTGTGTAATTACCAATATATATCAGGTGTATTGTTTTTCATTAACAAGTATTGTAGTTTTATATTCATAGTTTTTATGTTATCCCTTTTAAATCAATGTTTTTTTTTTACTTCAGTGATATTGAAATGACATTTGTTGCTTTTTTGTGCAAATCAAGTCCAGCCTTTTTATTTTCTATTGAAAACATGGACAAACTAGTTTGTTTTACCTATTCATATCTATATTCAAAAAGATAATTAATTTAGCAATCTTATGTAATGTTTTGACTGGCATTTGTGGCCTCTTTAACAAAAATTATGTAAGCTTGAGATAATTGACCAGGTTTCCTATTCTCTCATTCTAGGTCTGTGTATCCTGATATTGAACCATGATGATCAGACATGGGTATGGGTCTACAGGAGTATCTTTCCATGTGTCTGGGCAGCCATGCTACTTTTCCCTATGATTCAGGTATAACTATCTCTCTCTCTCTCTCTCATACACACACCTCTCTTTCTCTCCTATTAAGCTTTCCTCAGGGGTATATGTATTATTTGACAATTTATTTTACAAAACATAATGTTCAACTTTACAGTAAGAAGTGGTGAAATCAAAATTACTGGCAATCTAATATACAGTTATTCTGCCTGTGTCATCCTTATATTGTATGCATATACTTCTAAATCAAACTCATATTAAAATGAAGTATTTGGCATGAATTGTCTCTGAAAAGCTGACTCCCGGCCTTATAGTCTTCTTAGGTTTATGTTGAGAAAAGCAATCAAGAATGATTGTCACTGCTTGTGTTAAGATCATTTCTCTTTGTATACTTCACTTTCCAATCTGTTTTGCTTGTAACTTTTGCCTACAGGCTGCCAGAATAAATGCCACCTGCTCCAAGTTCAAACAGATAGCCTTGGAAACCAGGGTGTTTGGCTACCAGAACAATTCCCAGCTGGATTTGGATTCCTTCCTCTTATTCATTTCTAATACAAGATTAAGGGTAAGACAGAATCTAACATTCTAGCACTTTTATTATTATTTTGTTTTTTTGTTTTTTTCTGTCGTAATATTCAGTTTTTTTTTAAGTGATAATATTCAGTTGCTAACACGTACTGATTTTACTTAAATAAAAAGGTTCTAGTGTATAGTTATACAGGTCTTGACTTTTTATTGCCTTATTTTTTTACTATAAAAATGAGACATTCATAAATTGTAAGTACTTGCTTGTCCCAGTGTCATTTCATTAGATATAGTCTGCAATTTAATTATTCTTAAATTTTGTCACATTTTATTTACAAGACAAAGCTTTTATTAGTGTCAACTTTATGTCATGCTTCTTACTTTATTATTATGTATGCGTGCATTGGATTAATGTATACTTCATTTGTTGACTGTTTATAAAACTTTTGTTTTACTAATTTCTAGGCAAAGTTGTTCAACATCCCAATGAAACCATCATACCTGGTGGGAATTCTGGTGCTGGTATCTTTTATATTGCTGCTTCTATTCCAAACAAGTCTGATTGGTCCTGGAGGACAGATATTCTAACAGTCAAATGGGACCTGTTGGGCAGATATTTAAAATTGTCACATGGGATCTGTTGGCAGCCAAATTTTTTCTGAATTGTCACTTGGAGCCAGGAGAACATATGTTCTTAGTGTCAAGTGGAATCTGTTCATTGATTTTTTTTTCAACAGTCAGGGAAGACCTGTTGGACAAATGGTCCAACAACCAGGTAGGACCTGTTATTGGGCACATTCTAACAATCAAATGGGACCTCTTGGTGTCTATCTGTCAAATGGATCCTGTTGGACAAATATTTTTAATTATCAAAGAGGACCTGTTGCTGGACAAATAAAATTCTAACAGTCAAATTTGACCTGCTTGTGGACACATTCTTACACTCATATGGGACATGGTTGACAAATACTATAACAGTCAAATGAGACCTGTTGGAGGTGGACACATATTCAACCAGTTAGACCTTATAGAATTATGTCACAGATGTCTGTTAATTGGATATTTACGAACCAATGGACCAACCAACATTGTGCAATGCAATATACATCTACTTCTTAAAGGGGCAAAATTATTGTTGTTGTGGACAAACTATGTTAACAGTCAAATAAGACCAGTCAGACCAATAAGAAAGAAAGATGTTGCTGGCATCTGTCAAGTTGAACCTGGTTCCTGTTGACATTTTTCGAAGTGTTGGTATTGAACCCTAAGATTCAAGCAGAAATATTGTTGGTGATCTCAGGTTTGGGGATGTTCTCAATGAATGCCCTAAAACTTGCCTGTGAGAGCTATATTATCAATTATACATTAAATATGTATGGGCATTTTTTTATACAATCGTATGATCTTTTTGAAGTAATTTGTAGTTAATCAGTTAAAATCACTTAATGGATATTTGCAAAGTTTAACAAAGTGCATTTACTGGATAAAATATTGATTAAGGATTAGTTTTGAAGTTTTACGTCAGTGAAAGTAAGTTATTTGTAAAATGCTACAAAAATATTGTGCCTCAAGCAACAAAAAATTTAATGGTTTACAGCAATCTTTCTGATGTAAAACTCAGTTGATACAATAAAATATATCAAGTAACAAGTAAACACATTTTATTTTCCAAAAATCATTTGCTATGTTGGCGTAAAGTTTTAAAATGTCTTTCTAAATATTATATAAAAAGTGGTAAAAGTACTTGTAAGATATTTATTGTATGTTTTCATTCAAGTTAGCACTTAAAATACCTTCACTGCTTTCTCACAATTCAATTTATATTTTCAAACATTACAAATGTAAACAAAAATTGCCAGGATTCAACTTTAGTTCTTTTTATGCTGACTAAAAATAACAATTGCACAGTGGCATAAAAATGGCATATTTTTCTAACACAATTGGCTTCCTTTTTTCTATTTTTAAATATAACTGTTAAGGAAAAATATGAAAACCTGGATTTCAGCTTGAAGTTGGCATTTCTTGCATATTCTACCAGTTTTTTTTTTTTTTTTTTTTTTTTTCCAACATTAAAATTTCAAAGCTTGAGTTACATGTTTTACACTATATTCAACATTAAAACAAAATATTTATGGAGGAACACATAACACAACATTCATTAATGCTTTGAGAAACTTGCATGTTTCTATGATGGTGATCTAAAATTTTAACACAGTCTTGGACTTATGGCATAATTAATATGATATTTATACTCTAATTGAAAATACATGTTCTTCAATTTTCTTCATCTTGGTGGCTCACTTTATATGATATAATTACATGAAAAATTCATTTCTGTTCAAACATAATACTTGAACCCAATATTGCAACACTGCCGAACCAGCTGTCATGGAATTCTTTTTTTTTTTTTTTTTAGATTTATGATATGTTTCTGTATAAAAAGCTTGCAATTTCCAAAACAAAATAAAATTATAATACATTGTAAGTACATAGTTATGTCTATGTAGAAGCAAAGGATTTCTAGCTTTAAAAATATCAAAAATCAAAATAAGCCGTATAAAAAAGCATAATATTTTAACATTAGTCCTATCTCATCTTTGTAGTTAAGAATCTCTGACTTGTTTAAAACCCTGTTTGGTTTCTGCTAAAAATGAATGACCACAAAATCCAGGAATGTATTTCACCTTACAGTCAACAACTGACACTAGTGCGCCGAAAATGGTCCCAACATGCAAATTCAGATCATAAATGATATTTCATGGTTTCAATCAATGAGTTAAACTATTATTGGACTGACGACCAGTCAAGTTGTTAAGCAATTGTCTTCCCCCATACATTTCCCCATGGTAAGGGGAGAAAATTGCTTGATCAATCCAATATTAGCCTTATTCATCCAAGTTGAGTAAGGCTAAAATGAAGATTTTTAAGATAATTTAATGGCAAGTTCATGGCAAGACCATTTCAGTCCACCAGAACAGTGGACTAACAGATATGGCAACCCACTAAAAAGCTTGTCACTAAATTCCCAATTAGACACTGAATATGTTCCTCACAGGGATTACGCACCATGCATTCAAGTGGGTCGACCATATTTGATCCACGGATCTGTTACTCTGCTTTTCTGAATGTGCTCTATAATGATTAAAACCATATAATAAGATCATTTGTAATCAAAAATTGCAGATTAAGACCAATTCAGGTTCACTAGAGTGAGTACTTCACAGCCAAACACTGAACACACCAATCTGAAACAACAGGAGCAGGATCAGAGCTATCAGCACCACTATTCCAAAGACATAGGAGGCTTTCACAGGGATCCCAAACATCTTGGCCTGCAAACATATAATTTATATTACATAGCTGTTGTTTTATTTTGGTATGCAAATAATGCTACTGTTAACATTTGTACAGTATGTGACAAAAGATGCATGATCATCAGTGAGTATTGCAAAAACTTTAACTTGAACGTGGGAACATATAAGACACTTTTGATAGCAACACAATTCTAATGTTGAAATTTATAAACATCATTTAAAAAATATTGTTTTCAATTTACTCACACAAACACGCACAAAGACATGCACTAAATGCTTAAGACATATTTAACTTTACCCTCATGTCCAAGGTGGACGTAAACATCAGAAAGGAGTCCAGTTCTTCTCTGTCCGTCCGCGAGTACACAAATGGCCGCGATCTCACCTCATGGCCTGACTTTCTCAGGGTTCGACACCATGCAGATACACGACAGGCCTGAATATGATGATTCTTTGATGTTATAAAGGTATAACAATATGGTAATTACTCGATCTTTTCAATGGAGGTAAATTGTGAATTTTATAGTTACGTAATCATATTTTTAAGTCATAATTTACTAAAACAGGAAAATTTTCTATCGAGTGGCAACAATAAAATTAAAAAGCAGGCTACTCTACAGTTTTATTCTATGCAATAAGATGCAATATAGAAATATAGATTTTTCTGATTTTAAAATTATGTACCTGAAAGTTTTATAACTTTTGCCCATTAAAAAGATTGAGTATTTACCATGTTGTCTTTATGGCTCAAATTACATGACATGGCACTTAAAAATGGCACTTAAAATGGCCACATGTGCATATCCTACCCTATCAGAAACAGCGTTACAGAACTCTCATGGCAATCCTATTCAACTAAGTCAGGGAACTTACTTAAATTTTTCGTGAAACCAGGGCCTGGGCTATCAAATACAATACCCACCTGAGCCACAGGTAAAGCCATTATAGACAGCCACAAACAAGTTGCCAACAAGGTGACAGTTACTGACAACCAGTTGTCTGTGCTTTCCTTCGTTAATATACCTTCAAAACCTGAAAGAAGCAAACAAGTGATTTTCATAATCATGTCCATCATGTCTTTTTCATATCTTAGTGATAAATATTTTCTTTTTTTCTTAACACCAAAGACTTTTGCAGCAAAAATGAGAGATTACTTTTTCCATGGAATTAAAAATGTTAAATTGAATTGACAGAGTCTTATGCAGTCCATGACCCCTGACTGATTAAGTGTTTGGCCCTACAACAGACATTCAGAGATTATATTTTAAATCAAAGCTTATGTCTGATGAATAATGAAACTAATTAATGTAGTCGTTAACTGCAAGACAAATATGCACTAGTTCATGAACTTACCTAAGATAATAAGAGTGATGAAGTTAAACATCAAAATGGATACTGCAGTGCCCATGCTTCTGTTTAGAATGTGAAGATTTTCTTCCAGGTCCATCACTTCCTGGAAAAAGTATGATAAGACCTTGACACTTTCAATAATTGCAAACTTTATCCTAGTGTATAAAACAGTTTGCTAATTCTTTTCCTCAATCTCTTATTAATACGTTTGTTTATTCTAATGCTTGACATCTGCATTATGCACAAATGCAGATGTTAACCTACCAAAGCCCTTTTTACATGAACTGGTATACTTAACCAACACAGTCTATATCAGTACAGTATAAAGACTGATTATTCTGTCCATTGAAAAGAAAGAGTCATCACCCTATTGCTAGAGTAAACTGCTGCCCTTACTTTCATAGCCTGCTCAAAGTCAACAATTTTCTCTTTGATCTTCTGGCACAATCCCTGTAGCAGATAGATGACCAAGGAACACTGGACGCTATAGTTAATGACCACAGCCACATAGACACAGTCCAGTACTGTGTTACCAATGACCATCAGACACATGAGAATGCCTCGACCCGCGTCAGTTCTAAAAAATAAAATAATAATAATGATAGAGAAACATTTTCGATACTTATCAGGTGCTGGTGATTATTATCAGAGTGTCCATTCCATGGGTCAGTTATTGGTCATTTATTGGTCAGTTATTTTCTAGATAGCCCTGGACATTAACTAAGATTAATGACCAAGGTTACATAATTACAGTACACTATCCAACTTTACAAAAAAATTAGGAAAAATTAGGAAAAAAACTAGTCTGAACTTAGAGACTAAAATTTAAGTCTCTTTGACTCATGGATGGTGGTGGGTGAGTTTCAAACTTTTTTTTGGTATCCCCAGTGTACCCTGAGCTTCAGAGTGTTATTGTTTCCTATCCATTGGTCAGTAAATTGCACCGTGAGTTTCACTGTGTCCATGCAACATAGCCCTAAAATTTCCGTCTAGAGAAAAAAGTGAAGAGCAGGTCCCCCCTACGCCATCCCTGACTGTAACACTTCATCACTGTGGAAATTCAATGCGGTAATGGCATGCATCTGAGAGACAGCTTCACTTGTACTGCTGAAAGGTGAACCCACCCACCTAACACAGATTTTGGCACGTTTTCTAGTCTCATACGATGTCACGCAGTACTGACATTCTGAATGATTGCCATGACGATTATATTAACTCTTACCCAGGGTCTCCTACCCAGAAGTGCACCTTCAAATAGCCACCATCAGACTCACTGAGGTACAGGCTGATGACATGGAGGACTTGATCTAGAAATGACAGGACCAGCCACAGGAAGCCAAGCCATAGGAACCATCTGCAAACACGATATCATTATAATCATCATTATATATTAAAGGGATAACAACTCTTCACATGAGTAAAATGCCATGAAATTTCTAGCCAACCAAATTACAGAATATTTGTTCACTGAATGATAAAGCAATTTATTAACATTTCTGTTTCAATTCAAGACCTTTTTTTTCAGAAGCAAATATTCCATCATCTGTCAAATGCACTCAGAGTTACAAAAGTAGTTTCTTCAAACATTAGATAATTTGTCATGCCTTACATGCCTCAGAGAACTAAAATTATAGAGTTATATAATATGTAGTTCTGAGATTAGCTGTAGTTGGAAGAAAATTTTACGGTAACACCAACTTTTTTCATGTTATTTACTACTTTTAATAATGTTTAACAGTATGTCACATGTTGTTGGTACCCCTCTGGTCACCTGTAAAAGTCATATCAACATTTCAGACAAAGGAAATTAATTTAGCTTGACATCCCCCATACCCAGATTTTCAAAATCAGGCCCACCAAATTTCAAGAATAACTTAAATTTCAAGAATAATTTCAAGAATAACTTAAACTTTTCACATCTGAAATTACCAGAACTTGCAGGATAGTAGGTCAAAATGGATGATTTGATATCTCCATCTTACCTCAGCGTTTTCACCAGCCTGGTTTGCGACAATCCTGTATGCTGCATCTCTGACTGCAGGAACGCCTGTGGTAAAATAGATGACATATATTTACAAGAAAATATTGATACATACAAATATCATCAATAAACCTAGACATAAATCACTAATCTATACGTTATATGAAGCATGTGCTCATTAGCTTACTTTTTTGCACATTTCTCTTTTACAAAAGAAAAATAAAGAAGTAAATTTCTAAAAATAAAATATAATACTGGAATGCAGTTTGCTTATAAAATTCATGCAAAATATCATGATTCTATCATAGTTTTCATAGACCTTATCAATACCTTTTCCATGAGCATTTCAAGTTGTTCACTTTTGGCAATTCGTATTATGTACCAGGCATAAAAATATGCAATCTCGTGAAGTATATCAGGAATAATAAACTGGCTGATCATGTAATGTTGGCAGTCACTGTAATTCCCATGTTTAGTCTCATTTCCAAGGTTTGGCTGGAAATAAAATTATTAAAATAATAATTAAATTAAAATGCACAAAAAAAAAGCTAAATCTAAAAAATAATATAGCTACGTTCTCACATATTCTTTCGTAAAAAAATTACAATGTCATCAGGGGCGAATCCAGAAATATTTTCTGACAGTCTTCCAAATTATCTTTGTTGATCCATCCTCCATTTCTGACCGTCTTTCGACAGAGTAAAATTAGATACTCATCCATGTAAATCTGAAAATCTGACCGTCTTCCGGAAGACCCAGAAGACGCCCTAAATCCGCCCCTGTGTCATGCCTTTTTTGGAATTCCTGGTAAATTATCAAGTTTACCAACCAAGGTAGAGATACGTATGTAGTCCATAGGAATGCAGATGTGGATGGCAATATGTCACTTTCCAACAGGTGAGTTAAAGGATCTGAATCCAATCATGTTTGTGACATTCTAAAGTATTCTCAAAAGGATGAAAAGCATACCACTCACAATAGGCACCACTAGTGACAGGGGCGGATCCAGAGATATTTTCTGACAGTCTTCCAAATTATCTTTGTTGATTCATCCACCATTTTTGACCGTCTTCCGACAGAAAAAATGAGATACCCATCAATGTAAACTTAAAAATCTGACCGTCTTCCGGAAGACCCAGAAGACCACCTAAATCTGCCCCTGAGTGACTCTCTGTCCCGCCAAAGACAATCTATACAAAAACATGCAAGAAATGAGACTCCATATCTCATAAAAATTAAGAACACCACTTACAACAGGCACCACTGGTGGTCCCCTGTCCCGCCTAAAGCACGCCAGAAATGAGATGACATATCCCATAAAGATAAAGAACATCACACAGACAAAGTAGACAACGTTTACGGCATCAACCCATTTAGACCCCTCATACGTCAAAACAATGGGCCGCCAGCCAATCTGAAATAATACAGAAAAAAAAGAAGGAATGTAATAACCAATATGGCATGAAAAAGGAACCCTCAATATTTGTTGTAGAACTACAATTTCAAGCACAAGGACATGATAAGTATGATCATAATTATTTGATAATTTTAACCCTTAAACTGTTTGAGAACCTGGGAAAAGTAAAAAATTTACAAGGGATAGGAATAACAGGTATGGTTTGAGCACCTGGGTACAGTTAAATACTTACAAGGGATAGGATCCACAGGTATGGCTTGAGCACCTGTTGCTTGCACTTGTTTAGAGATACTGTGGTCGGATTGTCTGGAGGAAAGATTCCTCTTTGTGCATGGACAGCTGGCTGCAATAGAAATAACAGTATATTTACTGATGATAATTACAGTATATTGTTTGATGTATAATAAAAACAAATTGTACAGCTATCAGTATGCTAAAAGATTCTTAAAAACCTTATTATGGATAGAGAGAAAGATCCCAAGGTGCCCAAGTGTGGTCAGTCAATGACAACAAATATCTATCAAACATTATTCTATATACACAAGTGTCAATAACTTCTTTTCACTTCCATCAATTCAAAGAGAAAAAAAATCTCCCTATGAAAACATTTCACATAGAAAGCTAAGGTTTTCCTAATGGCAGTGTGGTTTCTCCAATCTCACCATATACTGTTTAATCTTTTCTAAAACTGTCCCTCCATCAGGGTCAGAGTGGTGTCTGTGTTTCCTGTATTCATATCCACCTCTGAAAGAGTAGAAAACTCACTGGGTTATTTACATGCATATGTCTGCATTTCCTTAAGATAAAACTTTACAATAAAATAACATAATGCGCAAACTATTCAATATGTACATCATTATGCAGAAACAGTCAATTTTAAACATGCTAAAAGATATCGTAATATTTTCAGGTCCCACTTGAAAGCTTGCTGCGTAATGCCTCCAGGGAGCTTGCAAGTGGAACACCCAATATTTGATCTGCAGCTCATTTAGTTCATGGATAAACTTGGTTGTGAACAGAGACTTCTACTAGTAACTGTGTTATAACCTCTACCAAAGGTGTGAAGGCCCCTCCTAACCCTGTACTAAATGTGATTCCACAGAATTGAGCAAGTCTTAGGGACCATTCCCACAGATATTTGGATCGATCTAACTCCCTGGGGAATCTCACTTAATTGCTATCAACTTAACCAGCTCAAATGTCTGTCACACCTAGTAAAGCTGTTAGGGGGTAATTATCTTCACCCCCTAGCTGATTCGGTAGGCGTGACAGGCACTTAAGCCGGTTAGTTGATAGCAATTTAGAGAGACTCTAAAAGGAGTTAGACCGATCCAGATGGATCGATCTAGGCATGGGAACCCAGTCTTAGACAAGGACCCAACTACNGTCCGACGGCTTTCGCAATCACTGCACCTGACTTATACTTGAAAATATGAGAACTTACCTGTAGGTGCTGTTTACTACTCGGACTGGTGGTGGGGTCTGTGAGGCAGCTCCATAGTCTACTAATTCTTTTTCCTCATCCACTGAGACAAGCTGAAATGGAAACAAGGATATTTAATAACAGTAACTTTTGCATTTAAAACCTTTCCAATCATTCTTCAATTCACCTATTTTTCTGAAGATTTTTTTTTCACTTTGGCAAATTTGGTCGTTTTGGCGTCTTTCACAGCAGGATCAACCGTTTACTATCCAATCAAGGTGACAGCCGAGCGTGAGCAGGATGATCACAGGATGATGTCAGGACGCGCACCAGTCAATAGTGTATGCGCAGTACCACAAACCATTCGATTTTTTATAAAAACGAAAAGCGAAACTACTGCATGGTACCTGTAGGTGTGAGTTCCAACAATTCATTTCTCTATATCTGTGGCTAAATATATATCTAAAAATATCAGAGAAGTCCGACTTTTTATCTGCGTTTTCTGTTGCTCAATTTTGTGCTAGATGTAGCATTCAACCTCAACACAACGGTGCTTATAAAAGGCCGTACTAACGGGGTGAACGAGTATGGAATATTTGAGCTTATCTTTTTATTAGCCGCTTCAAATTCAGTCTAAGGCAGCTTTAATATGAATGCATTCATTAAATTGATCAAGGCATGCTTCACTCCATGCTCGATTAAACATACAACTTACTGGTTCCGATTCCCCGGAAGAAGAGGCCATGCTAACGCCTGCAAAATCAAGAACACTTCACGTTGATTCTCATGTTGTTATTTCTTCCTCGTGACCCAATTATTTTGGTGACCTAGATTTACGACATCAAAGAAAATAATTTCAATATACCACACAAGTAAATGGTTGAAAAAGTAAAAATACTGATCTAATGTGCTTTAAATTGTATTTTTTATTGTTTAGTAATTGATTTGTTTGCCTGTTATCACAAATAAAGAAAAAGAACAGTGATTACGCCTTACCGTCAGGGGGTACGGGGTATGTACCATGTTGCTCACAATGGCTTGGTCAGTTAACAATTTATTTGTCATAATAGGATTGGTTTCATTAGGACATGCTGCTTATTCTGCAACACAGCGTAAGTATGATATTTCCGAAAAATTAATATGTATTAAGAAGAGATTTTCAACCCCTTGAATGGAGTTTACCGTTCATATTTTTGTGTAAACTATTTGGCAGATGTCCGACTCTTTCACGTTTCCCAGTTTAAAAACGCACGAACTAATCAAATGTATAGTCTCACTGTCAAAGAAAGTTCCTAATAAATTTTGAGCACAAATCCAGATACAATAGCCAAAATACCCAATTCCATGTTATCTCGATACTCTGTCCCATGCACAGCGTTAAATTATTTTAGCGGATTAAAGTCTTAATTAAAGACGGATTTTAGAATTCATGTTGTCATCACCATTTTAAAAATTTCAGATAGAACATATTTAAGGTTAACAGAACAAGAATTTACCTGGCTTCCTGCTGATGTAAGTGTTGCAAATGTGAGAAAATGCTGTTTTCTGAATTATTTCCTTGTCAAGTATATCAGTAATTATTTATTTTAAAAGTTATTCCTATTAAATGTAGTTGAAATAAATAAATAAAGTTTACAAATGGAAAAATTTTAGTATGGGTCTGTTGGCAAGATTAAATGAAATTAACTTTTTCTAGTGAACTGGTGTCCTTAATTATTTTTGATTACTCTCTGCTTTCCAGTAATATACATAATATGTTAATGGTAGACAGCTGTTCATTCTAATAGTGTGTATATATATATATATATATATATATATATATATATATATATATATATATATATATATATATATATATATATATATACACACACACACACACTATTAGAATGAACAGCTGTCTACCATTAACATATATATATATATATATATATATATATATATATATATATATATATCCGACGTGCTATTTCAGATACTTGCCCAGTGTGTGCTAAGTCTATTACTCACATGTTATGGAATTGTCCAAGTCTCTGGAGAGTTTAAGGATATCAGAGCTGCAGGAGAACTAGAGAACAAGTAAGAATTCTTCTGTGTTTAATATTCCCTGTGATATGCTAGGAAAATTTGTCTTAACGCAAATAGTATAGGCTCTTTGACACCCACCCCCAACCCCCACCCCATTGTGGAAAATTATGATGAAGTTCGTTAATACATATTGCAGTTTGGTATCAATAAAAGAATTAAACATTTTGCCAAATTTATCTAAGCTTTGGTCCAAAGTCTTAATTTGGTAATTCTCTGTTTTGTTAAGTGGAAATGGATCTTTTTTTATCTGCTAATTGGGCTTTTTTTTCCACATATCTGACAATTCACTGATGAAAAGACCTCAAGTTCTCAGGACAAACTAATGAGCTGCATTTGGGAAAACTTAAAAACTGATGGAATCAAATACTTTGGTTTCTCGGGATGTATTAATGTGCTTTTGCTTAGTATCTGTATATTTACCACCATTACTGTCTAGTTATGTATTTTTGCTTCATTTCAGAACATGGGAGACACTCAGCAACAGACCATCATTTTACACGTTCAATCATAGAGGAAAAGCTCTGTATGCAGATATGGAAGATCACATGCAGGAAGATGTTTCTTGATCCTGTGTTCAGGAGGCCTTTGAGCCACTGAGCATTTTTTCTTATAAAATCCAAAATTCTTTTTTACAACCCAAAATCACATATTAACTATAAAACTTAGCAGCAAAATATGCCTACAACCTATTTATGTTGGGGATAACTTATATTTATTGTTGGAAAAGATGGCAGAAAATGTCAGTATGTCTGAATGTCAAGGTGGTGGAAATGCTTAAAGGAATTCATATTGACTGTTTTGATGGAAGAGTTACTTGTACCCAGAAATGACAATTCTGGTGATTTGGAGAGGGTGGGGAATGCCATGAGTACTTTCATCTTTTTATATTTATATATAAATCTTTATTCACTGTACCAGCCTTTTCTTTCTGTCAGTTTCTTGGTATTTTTTAAAATCCAAATGATGTTTATTTATTTATTTATTTATTTTAATGCGGGTATTTGTCCTTTTTCTAGTGTGGACTCTTTGAAAGTGATCAGTGCAATTAAACCAATAAAAATCACCTTTCTGTTTTGTATGTAATTAAAAATGCATGAATATGATAAATACATAATATTACAGTTACATGTAGTTTTGCATTATTGAAACAATCTAAATGTTACATATTAACGAGTAGTCCAGCAGTGAAATACTTTTCTTATACCTGCAGATGGACAATCCAGTATTCTCTATTTTTATTTACTTAATGTTCTAGGTCATCCAGCAGTCCATGTTCTCAGTGTAAATGTTTTAAATGACCCTTTACTCAATGTAACTGAATATTAAATATTAAGGACAATTTTGTGTTAAGTGCAGCCTTATTTCATTTGAAAGCTGGAGTAAAAGACATTTTTGTTTTGATGCTTGGACCCGTAAGAAGCCGCTCGATGTGAAAGTAATGAGAGAAGCCAACAAGAAACCAATATTTCAGGTGTGATTAATAATTTTATTTAGAAAATCAGTCTGCAAGGCCCTCCTTATTTGGATGCAACTTTTAAATTAAAATTGTTACTCAGTTTGTGCAAGTGGAAGTTCAAAAAGATCACTTCGTAAATAAACAAACGGCAGCATAAATCCAAAATGCTTCTCGCTAACTTTCTTAAAGCCGTATTTCTTATACAGTGCTCTGGCTTCGAACCTCGTTTCATCCGAACTAAGAGCTACAGTTGAATATCCATATTCTCTACAGTAGTTTATAGCAGTCTCCAACAGACGGCGCCCAAAGCCGCGGCCACGACAAGCCGAATCCACGAACATGTGATTCACCTCTCCGCAACTTGGCGACTTCTTCAGAACAGCACCGGTGCCTATGATTTTCCCTTTCTGCTCGATGATCCAGAAGGAATTACCCTCTTTAGTGGCATAATATAAATAAGGATCGTTCATATCCGGGTACCTGTTGTTTTTCTGTCGAATAATCCACAGGGATCCGACCAAGAAATGGACCGATAGAACCGTCGTCGCTATTACTATGGCGGTCGCAAAGCTAGCAGTCCTGAAACCAAAATGCAATATCGTTGCAATCAGGAGAATGTAACAAAGAGTCGCCTTACTGGTTATAAAGTAAATATACAACCGTCTTGAGAGAACATGTTTCGTGATCAAAGCAGTTTTTATTATCTTGCTAACATGACTGCTTTCGGTCTCTCTTATTTCACGGATCGTGAAGTCGTCTTGTGAGTGCGAGTCGACAACGTCATTCCGGAAAGGCTCTCGCCTGTGTAAAGTCTCTTTGTCCGAATTTAGAGTGCCCAACATGTTGTGCACAGCGAACCCTGCAACGTCAAGTCACGAAAACCCGGGCCCCTTCTCGACGAAAAAAAGACCACACCGTTTGAATCACCTGTGTACTATCTCACGGTGCAACTAGGTCAGTGCGGAGAGCTCTTCAAATATGAAGGACAAAAAATAACTCGGCGCGAATTTTGGGTCTAAGGATACTACAGGTTTAGCACTTGCCAAAAACTTCTTATTTACCGGTACGGCCTTATATACATTCTTTTGAATAACAGATATATCTTTAGTGTTCAGTGACAAAATTAATTAACATTTACACACAAGTCATCTTTGACGTCATAATTGCGAAATGGAAAAATCGGTTTCTCAAAAATTTCCTATACCTGAGCACTCACTAATACCGTTTCACTGCCAGATTAATGAAACCATTTAGTACCCCAAAATCCTTTCAGGGAGTTTTCTTAAACGCTTTAGTTCAGATTTTATTGTTGATAAATCCAAATAATGCGTTTGTTTAATGAAAATTTGTAATTAAGGGCTCATAACTCCATAACAAAACATTTAAACTAAAATGACAACACGGGATTGAAGTCCATACAGTTGTTGTAAGCTGTGACAATTTTCGTGATAAAATCTTATTCAGGGATGAAGTTTCACCCCATACCGTGAAAAGTTAACACCCGTACATGTACACGTGAGCGATTGATGGGAAAGTGCATATATATTCTTCTAAAAAGCGGAAAATATCAGGATAGGAGCGTTTTAGTGCGTTTGATTAGTTAATCGTTCTACATAATCAAAAGCCTTGCACCCCCCCTCCAAAAAAAAAAAAAAAAGGAAAGTAAACTTAACACTCTTTCAACAGTCTCCAAAGTTATCGATCATTTTAACATTGTGATGTAAGGAGAGGGATACATGTAGTAGGCTTACACTTATCAATGATGATGAAATGTATGATGAAATGTATTGTCTTTTAGAGTGACATATGTCAGTTGATTCGACTTATATATTACAGAAGCACCAAAGAATTTTTTTTCAGTTAATCTAAATCCATTTACATATCAATAAAAAGGAAAGCGAGTGCGTGGTGGTTTATTTTTATCATTATTATTATATGACTGTTTATATATGCTCTATATGTATAAAACATGTACAATAACAACTAGCCAAGCCAGCTAAATACTTCTATATTCATTAAACCAGTAATAGCCCTATATGTTCGTTATTTGTTCAGATATCTGGCGGATATACGTGTCCCGTGTGTATTGCAGGTTGAGCAAGATAATAGTTATTTTGTTGGCAGGCAAAAGGAAAAATGCTATTTTTATGTTATATTTTCATATGCCAGAAAACAAAAATCAAGTTTAAATTTTTTTTTTTTTTTTTTTTTTTTTCAGTTCCAGTGACCTGACAAAGCTACGGTTCTAACTTCCGATTGGAGCAAAGAATCCCCTAACAAGTCCCGAAAAAAACACCTCAATAGATACAATCACCCCAAAAATCAACAAACAAATGTTATCTCTTTAGAACCGTGTCTGTTGCGGATCGTGTCCGGGTGGAAAAAACACCTCGTCACGTTCAGCCGACTGTCTGGTTTGCGAGCTATGGGCGCTACTCGGCGAGGTCATTCCGCTCACTACCCTCGTTTGCGGGACACTCAATGGCTCGTCGTATACGCTCCTGGCAACCAAAACTTCCCTATCCTGGTCGCGATCGAGGTTCGCTGCAATACTCCCAGCGGGGTACAAAGCAACATGAGAGGTGCTTGTCGCTCGGACGAGATCCACGTCGTGGTGGGGGCTTCTTTTGCTTGCAGCCATCGTGGACGAACTGTCGGCAACCACGTTCCGCCCCACGATAACTTCGCGAGAATCTCGTTTGCTCGGGCTCATGACGTGGCTCGGTCTTATTGAGAGATTGTAGACGGCGTGTGGATCGTTGACTGGTGGGTACAGGACCTCCTCGAGCATTCTGGCGGTAGGTCCTGCGGTGTTGTAGGAGTAGTGGCTCGGGGCGTAGATAGATTCTTTGTCGTCTGCTGGTCGTTGGAGGGTTTCTGTGTATATCGTCTTTTTTTTCTTTCTTGGCTGACACGAAAGAAGAAAAATAAAAAATGAGGCGAGTGAACAATTTTGTACATCTTTCTTTCTAAGGGCCATAATAATAATAATAATAATAATAATAATAATAATAATAATAATTTAAACCACTCTACACAAACGTTTCTTCGTTGATAAAGATACGTGTATCATCAAAATCATAAATATAATGCACTAATTTATAATCCTTTAAGTTAATTTTTTTATTTTCCTTTAAAGATATCATAATTGCAGTAAAGAGAAATTTTGGACAAATTTGACCATAACACAGGAACTGCAATCTGGAAACTCCCTTCTCTGTATGTATGTCTTCAGATTTGCCTGCGGTGTGACAGGAATGGTAGCCCTAGGAATGATAAGTACAGGGTTATTTGGAGTATTGGGGTTAGTATATTGGACGAATGTCACCTGTACAAAGCAATGGGAAGCGGACTACGGTTCCTAGCGGTCTTATATTCCTGTCACAGCGGCACTGTCCACATTATGGCTGCATTCACAACAGTAACTAACTAGTTCGCGGGCCAAATGTAGCGACCGACTACAAAGCTTGCCGTCTAACTTGCTAATAGACACTGAATAGATTCCCCGTGTGGAAGTATTGGGTCGGCCATATTTGATCCGTGGACTAGTTAGTCCGCTGTTCTGAATGCGGCCTATGTCCACTCACCCATGTGTGCCAGGCCATGAGGTCCTCATCCCCAGTGTCCAGAGATCTCATGTAGCTGACCACTATCACATAGGAGTGGATCTACAGCGTAAAACATAGGGAAAAAAGTAAACAGAAAAATCGAGCTTTGACTGGAGACCATTTTGAAGCCAAGTTAAAACTTATTTAATCGCAAAGGAATGTGGATTTTATCAAAGATTTTATTTGCATACACTGTATAGACATGTTTACATATGTTTGTTGCTGAATTTGATGTTCATATAATATCAAATATTGTTAAAGCCCAAACTTTGAAAGGAGATAGTGTGTAAAAAATTCCTTCTTCAAAGGTTCGTAGAGAGGATTTAAGTAACATGTACCATCATTACGGGACTACTTACAGTTATGCCTAAAACTACACCAAACACCACTGCCAGAATGATGCCAACATACCAACTGATGCCTACAATTGTAAAACTCTTGAATAAAAGTCCACATGGTGAAACAAACAAAATTAGTGTTTAGGACGGTCAGATGTACGTATTCATTTTTAAATACCTAATTAATTTAAATTAATTTAAAAAACCTTTTATACGAATGCATGAAGGACGTATAGGAAATAAAAATAAATTATTAAAGTATCATTTGTTACTTACTTAGTGGATAGAGAAGGGCAAACACCACCACAAAATGCATTAGACATGCAATTACCGTCATCAACAGCCAGGGGAAAAACAGGCAAGAGACTTTCTGTGAAATAAAAAAAAATTAAATATTATTCTATAAAATCCTTGCCATAGCGGTGCAAGTTGCGGTGAATTACTTTTTTTGGGGATGTGAGATCGACTTGGAATCACAGTAAATAGACATACATTTTCACACAAAAAACTTGAGTCAGGTTCCCTGGCTAAGAACTTAATTACCAAGGTTACGTGGTGATATGGACACCTCAACATATCAAGAGCAGTGTAACGGCATTCTCATGGTTCCAAACCCTAGTCAACTAAGGCGGGGAACTGACTTAAGATTTTTTTTGTGAAACTGGGGCAAGGCCTATAGACGTATATTTATAGTATAGTTATAAGGTGGAATTGTTTCTCGGACATTGTCACCCAAGCTCACCGTCAATACTCCAACCAAAAGGATGACAGCTGTGATAAGCCAAACGGCCGAGATGACCAACATGATACATATCGCTATGAACACCCAGTCTAAGAGGACCTGTAACACTGAAACGAAAGAAAACAAGTCCGCATTAAACAATGAATAAATTATGAAGTTAGGACAACTTAGCTTCACTCGGTGACTTTTGAAATATTGATGGCTTTTACTTCATTCATATATCTATGGTGTATGTTAACAATCTCGATTCGTGGAGAAGTAAAATGACCAAATACCCGGGTCATTTGTGGCCGAGGGATATTAGAGAACGAATGGGGTTGGATTTATTCTGATTTTTTTTTGTTCAAGGCAAAGATTTGCACGTTGTTGTTGTAATAATAATTATTATTATAAAACTTCGTTTCCACTGAACACCAAAACTCAGATATGTGGCCGTATATTCGGCTAAATGACGGGTCAAAAAGAAAACTGATCTAAAAAGAAATATTCTGTACCTGAGTTTTAATTACAACCGCATTAGTACCGATGACGCCAGGAAGACTAATTAATCATGCATTTTCCATCTATAATCCCGTTTAAACCCATTAAGAGCACATAGTCTTACCTGTGGTGGGCCACAAAGCAATCGTCACTATGCACGCTGCTAATAACAAGGCGCTCCATATCTTGAAATTGAAGCGGAACAAAAAATTACAACAATACAAGACAAAGCAGGTCTATATTTTGAAATAAACACACAGTTCCTATCTCTATATCTATTCACATTGCTTTAGAAATACGTTTTATATTTAAAAACAATTGAAGAGCCGTATAAATTCTACGCGCACAAGTTTATGTGAAATTATAATGCAAATCACAGTGTCAAGAC
Source organism: Lingula anatina (assembly GCF_001039355.2). The sequence goes on along the minus strand of NW_019775047.1, from coordinate 60,840 downwards.
GACATAATACTCTGTTACGTGCATGGTTTATGTTCCCCACACACTTGACCCGACTGCTGTCAAAGAAGCCGGCTCTGCATGAGTAGGTAGAAATAAACAGACTTGTAAAGTCTGCATAAGTACATGCCTTCATAGACGTTCACTGCTGGGTGGCA
>NW_019775047.1:18386-60622 GCF_001039355.2 Lingula anatina | reverse complement strand
CACCCCGGTCCAAATGGAAGCCAAAACACTCCCCGTCCTGTATCCCCAGCAGCCGCAACAAGGCTGTGGCGGGTCGCAGCATCCACACGCCATTTTGTGTCCAAATTACTATCCTTCACTGCTCCTTTGACTGACGTCGCTTGCTCAGCAATTGTCGTTGGCGCTGCTGTTGACGTTGCTGCTGCTGTTGCGGTTGCTGATGTAGTTGGTTTGCTATAGCCTGCGCACAATTTTTCTCTGGATATTTTGATCACGATTACTTGATCACAAGTTATAATCGCCTGTGCTGAACAATTCTTTCCTTCTCTAAAAATGCAATTTAGCTGACGCAAGTTCACCAAAAATATGAATAGCGCAACAAATCCCCTAGGAACATCCATTTCAACTCGCATTTACTGCAGAGCAATTTGGTTTAAAAGCCCTATAAAACATTTAAAATTTCTGTTGAGGGCATATCCCACTGCGGTGATGTCGCACGCATGAGCTAGTTTAGTTCTACGGCGGCTGAAGAATGCGAAATAGTCTGGTTTAACATACGGTTGGTATGTTTATAAACTACGTGAAAAATGCCAGGTCTGAATGCATTTAAAATGTATTTTAAAGTGATTAAGTGTCTAAAATATACCATTGAAATTATCTTAGTGCTGCTTTCGATCCCCCCCCCCCCCCCCCAACTATTGGTCTCATTATAAACGATAAATGCCGCTTGCTGACACAATCCTCGGATTTCAGAGCACAAACGGCTCCAGCCACGAATTAAAATAAATAGCTACGAGCAACACGGCGTTCGAACACACAAACAGTTTGGATTTACTGTTTATGGGTCCTATCGCTGTGGTGGTCGGCCCCGTGAAACTTAATTCTTGAAGAATCGTATACCCTTACAAATGTGTCGTCAGAAGAGAACATTGTCAGCACTTAGTTTTTTTTAAGGACAATGGCAAGAACCCATAAAACCCTTGAGTTTACAGAGGGTCAGTAAACAGCAGACTCTCGATTCTTGGCCTGGACCAAGACGTACTCCTAAAATACCACCTACGGGAACCAGGTGAGCTGTCCCTACGCCATTATGGCTATGTTAAATCATGTGTTCAAGGTTTGAAAAGAAAGTCGCCAAAGACACAGAAATGTAAAGAAGATATATTCTGCGCACACGTATTCACCAAACAGCAATCACCAAGCATGATGAAGTTGAGAAGGCCCTTTCTCCACTACGTCCCTTACAGGAGGTAGTTCTTTGGAATATATCACCGACCAGCTCCGGTCTAACAATTACAGCCCCATTAACATAATGGCTGGAGTCGCCATCATTGGCCCCATTCAGAATAGGGGACTATCTAGGCCGAGGGTCAAATATGGCGACCAACTACAAAGCTTGTTGTCTAATCTGCTAATAGGCACTGAATAGATATCCCGTGGGGAAGTATTCAAATGGGTCGGCCATATTTGACCACCGGACTAGTTAGTCTCCTACTGTGAATGAGGCCATTGCGTCAAATCTATTTATCCGGCATTCTTGGCGCAACTAGTGCATTTCATATGATTTACACGTTGTAGGCCTACTCTGGGCCTGTAAGTACATGTATAGTCGCCTTGTATGGAACATAAATAATCTAGAAATTAAAAAAATGTTGATCAATACATGTAATTTTGAGAGAGAGAGAGAGAGAGAGAGAGAGAGAGAGACCTTGCAGAAAGTCACCACCCCGCTCCAGGCAAACAATAACATCTCCATTTGCATAATGGCTGAAGCCGCCATCTTCCCTGCAACACCTCCAAGCGATTAAACACTACAGTCTTCAACCAAAAGCAGACACCTCAAAACACTGAGTTTATTTATTTATTTAGTCATTTTTGTAAATTTCAAAAAATTGTAAACATTTTCATCTATTGTTATAAAATTACCAAAACGTCATGTTTAACCGAATCGGAACATTGCTTGGGCTACATAAAAACCAATAAGAACGCGTTTTATATATCATTGTTTGGTCAATGAATCGCCTCACTGCGAATTTCAAGCTTTCAGCATCAAAACTTTTGCTTGATCCAAATAAAATTGCCAACGTTCGTAACATACTTCTGAGTAATGACCAAATAATATGCCAATATCGTTGCGTCAAATATATTTATTTAGCATTCTTGGCACAACTACTGCGTTTAATATGTGTATTTCCGCCTAAAAGTCAAAAAGACAGGCGCACTAAACGTATTCTTACTCAGGAAATTTACAGATTATGATAACATATGCTATTTAGGAGTAGTTGAAATTTAATTACATTTCCTCACAAAACGTCTTCCTTACGAGTGAAACATTAATTGTCTCTTTCAAATAGTTATACATAACAACAAAATGTCATGCACTTAAGTGAGGTTGACATATTCTTTTTTAATTATTTTTTTGCGATCGTTGTATTGGTAGTTCCTTACCTTATCTAGATAGAAACAAGAAGCCATGTTGCATGAACATTTAAAATAAACAAGAATTTATCATCAGTTATTATCACTGTCGTACAAGAATTTTATTTTTAAACTTGGTGTTAATTATCATTACCTCATTATTGTATTTTGTATGTCTGTATGTCTGGTGTACTATTATATGGACACCGGGTTTAGATGAAAAACCCCTAAATGTTTACAACCATATGACGACACGGAAAACATTACATTTATTCATTGCGTATAAATGTATGCTTAATTACGATACAAACCACGGTTGCAAAGTAATGTAATTCTGTAAAATAACACATAATGTATGTTCCCCGCACGCTGATTTTTGGAAGACGAGCCAGCTAAGCTTGAATAATAATAATAATAATAATAATAATAATAATAATGAAATAAGGAATGAAAATTCAATGTTGGCTGTATAAATCACAAATTCTAAGCGTACTTTGACTGCAGAGACCTATTTCACAAGGAAATAAATAAATACATAATGACAGAATTGGTGTTAACCTCAGTTGATATCCTTGCACACATTTCGACAACTTTATTTGTATATCCCTGTTTTGTTTTTCGCAAAAAAAATCGACTACAGGTGAACAACAAACAACTAATTTTAAAACATGAGTTATTGTAAGATAAACGTGTTATCCGTTTAGCGATGAGAAAAAGTGTTATATATTTATACCGAGGTTTATAAATGCCTCTGCAGTTTAGCACCTTGTCGCTGTGGGGATCTATCGGTATAGTGATTAATTGGAACGGGGTTCTGTCTCATTGCTGATTTATTCCAATGCCTCCCTGTCCCCCATTTTCGTATACAGTATATTCCTGTCGAAGGCGAAGTCTTTCATGTCGATTCTCTTCAAGAAGGCCTTTATGTTCACAATTTGAGATATAACATTTAAACTGCTTTCATCGTGTTTTCTATTCTTTCTCCCCTAATACCCAAAATGGAATTTGGATAAAAAACATCTACAAGTACACGTATAATTGAATTTAAATTAAAAGATCAAACAAACCACAAGCACTAATTTCAAGATAAATATTTAAGATGAATGCCACATTAACATTTGTTGAGAAAACGTGTACAGGGGGTAAAATAAATACATTGCACCATCTGTGTGGATAGCGTTCTATGTGACATGGGGGATCCGTTTAAAAAGGTTTCCTTGTTTATTGCTCAGGTAATCAGCGATGAGTGTCCATTTATGTGCACAAAAAATGGTTTCAGCGAAAATCTAACGCCCTTCTAGACAGTCCACTTCGAAATTTTTGTGGGTGAATTGGTCTCAATTAAATACCAATTGAATTTCGTTCTTTGAACGCAGATGAAGTTCCCGAAGAAGCGAAGAATCAAAACGACGCAGAGGTCATGTTACACCGTAGTGATAGCGACATGTTTTCAATTGACCATATGCATGGTAGTGGACACTTCAGCTTTGGAGACAAACGATAATGTTGGTTTTGACCAGATTTTAGATGACAAACGAAGCCGTTGTTCAACTTTAAGCAAAATGGTGCGATAATTCTGTCACCCCTCTGTAACTGAATTTTGAATTTTAAATGAGAATTAGTTTTGTTTTTATGTAGCAAATGTAAAATCAGGCAAAACCCTGGATATGATGCAAATAGTGCTAAAAATAACCACAACAAGGAAATACTTAGCATAATTACGTTTGAAGTTAATTTGTTATTCAGAATTATTTCAATAGATAACCAATAAAGACTGGTAAACACCCTCTCCCAAAATTCTATAAAATCATGGTGAGTGTATGTATTGGAACATTTCCTGTACCTCCAGTTCCCCGTGCAGAAAGACCAAACAGGTAAGAGAAGTAATCATTAGTGTTCATATGGCTAGTCCTTCACCGTGTGGGATCTTCTAGACCCCAGATATATTCTATTGCAACAGATTGTCCCCAACGAGAATAACCTTCTTTATTATTATTATTATTATTATTATTATTATTGATGACACGTGGATACATTGTATCTCACTTAATTTTAAGACGCTTAAACTTTTTTAAAGTGGAGGGGCGACTTTGCCTAAGGTCTTTTTGCATCAAGGGCTATATTTACATGTCGTTCCAGCTTCATTTACAATGACAAACGTTACAAGAGCCTTTGTCCTGCTTACCATGGTATTGACATGCACGGCCTATGAGATGTACGCCGTCAACGGAGGCCCTTGGGGAAGTTGGACCAAATCACAAAGATGCCCTGGGCTGAAAGTGAAAGGATTTCAATTGAGGGTGGAGGCCTCCGTAGGGCGAGGTGAGGGATAAATGTATGAATAATTTATTTATATAGATTTAATTGTGTATAATATAATCGAAGGAATATGCTGATTTCTTTTAATTTTTTATGACCATAGAAAGAGAATAATTCGGTTTTTAAAGTTAAAGACAAACCAAGTGCGTTAGACCTTTAGATAGCAAACAGAATTTCCTGGATACTCTTACAATTTTCCAACAAATACCAACGTGTTCCCAACCAAAACCGTTAAGAAAATAAAGACCCATAAGGCCGTTGAGTTGTATACCATACAATTGGACGTAACTTTCCAAAACTTCATTCTGTAGTGTGACTTCCAGTGGAATGCCTAGTTTAATACACATGTTCTAGTATGAAAATTCCCTATGACAATGTACAAAATTTTAGTTTCATATTCTAGGCGATGATACAGCTCTTAATGCGATTGCTCTTCTCTGCGAGCATCATGCAACCATAATTCCACACTCTGGAATCTGGGGATCGTGGGGGATGGCAAAGTATTGTCCCATCGGAAGGTAAGTGTAGTCGGCTGATTTGTGTTAACGGTAGTCATACTCACCTACAGTACCTACCTACCTACATGAACCTACCTACCTACGTACCTACCTACAGGCATACATACGTACATACATTCATACATACATATGTACATACATACATACATACCTGGACAAGCATACTGGCTTGCTGAGAGGCGAGCGGTACAGCAAAAATAAGCAAGTGAAGGACTTAAAGTATATGATAAGATCTGGGATTCGAATGCTGTTACAACAACGTGCCCTTGGTGTCTAGAACTACGTATCAACATCCCCGTTCTTCTCTAGGCACAGTGGGTGGAATTTCATTTTTACGTAGACCATGAAAATAGTCCTTAAAAGACTTATATTGGGACTGTTACTCGAACGTTTAACTTCCCGAAAGAAACGTTCGTTTCTTTTCAAAGCATTATCCGTAGCCCGTATCTTATAGGACCGTCTTGCAGATCTTATCGCAAAGTCTCGAATTTCGATGGCTATAGGCTATTTAAAATTACCCGAAAAAATTAAAACTATTTTTAAGGTGCATATACTGCATTGGATCCGTATTAGATATGTTCACTGCTTAGCATGTAACAGAACACAGGTAGATGTGAGCAGAATAAAATTATATTTCCACCTGTTCAAACTAGGAGTTTGTATTGTTATATACCGAATGAGTTGATGTTTCCAAAATCGCTATATGCATATCTATAGGATGCATATTTCTGGATTGCCCACGAGTGCTTTTAGGGCTCATTCCCAATGAAACTTTCGTTCTACGTAGATCTATCCTCCATTGCAAGGACACTCGCTGAATGCAATCAGTTATAACACGTCTCCTCTTGTTTCCAACGTACTCTCGTATAATCGCCATTTTTTTCTTTATTCTACTAAACGCCGGAAGAACAATAAATTACCATTTATTAATGGGAAAAACTTGTTACTGGCCTTTTTATGCCATGATTTAGTTTTGTTTTTGGAACGTGCTCATGCCTTCAGTATTGTTTGAAATGCTCGGAAGAATACTGTGGCTCTCACTTGCGAAGGTGCAGACCTCAGGAATTATATTTTTTCTCTTATAGATGACGAAAGAGGAGAAAATTTTATTCTTTTCCGACTTGGAATCTCCGAAAGACCTGCATATTACGATTTTCCCTTTTCTTTGATCAGCAATGTTTGATTTGAATTTTTGATTTGACCCGACTGAGCCGAAACTAGTAGGGTAATTTCTGACAATACATACCGAAATTCTGGCTCGGTTTTATTTATAATACTGCAATGCTTTCTTAATAATCAGAACACTTATTGCATTAAACGAAACAAATAGTGTATCTAGTAATTTAAATGTCAGCAATTGGGCTCGTTTTTTATTTGTTTATTATCAGGCATAATATTATACATATCTTAAACAAATCTTATAAACAATAAGCACTGAGCTCGTATGTTAAGTACACGTTAAAAATTTTAAAAACACCGCATGGAATGTGGAAAATCTCAGTATTAAAACATATTGGAAATACTTTAACAACAAATAAATTTTACAAAATATCACAGAAGCATGTCAGCAAACGCTAATAATAATAATAATAATAATAATAATAAACAGGTTATGCGTTGTATAAACATATATGATATATTAGTCAACCAGTCCTTTTGATGATAATAATACTTATAATAAATGATATATTACTGCTTATCCGTGTCAACAGTATATCACTATTCTGGCTTCATTCAAAGCCCATGTATCTCAGCATTTTAGAATTTTTGTCGACTTTGTCAATTCCGCCACCATCACAAATGCCCTTATTGTGCATCTGGTGTTTATTATCGGTTCTTTATTGCTATTGCACTGTACATGCTTCTCCGGTGGCGCCACCTAGGTTTGCTGCCCTTTCCTTCAACGTGCTGCGTCCAGCAAAACCGTCTGTTTGAGTCCCATCGATTGAGAACGAGGCCCGTCTAAGACTCCCAGTAGCGCCCATGTTCAAGGGGCCGGGAGCAGTGCGGGGGCGTGCCTGTCGCATAACCGTTTCTGATTGGCTGCCCCACACTTCAATCATCAAGGTTTTATCTTGGAGATAACTCAGGAACTGAAATCAAGACCATGCTCTTTCATAAAAAATCATACAAGAAATCATACATACGCAGTGCTTATGAATTTCTTTGACTATATAACGTGAATATGTAATATAGGCCTAATATGAATTATCAAAATTATCATAAATCCACTGTAAATACCTTTTTTGTTCTTACGTTGACCAGTGATATTTTGTCCGTCCTCATCCATTTCGCAAACCAGCGATGCACTTTAAAAACCATACATGTAAATACCGCCATTCCTCGTTTTTGAAAAATACCTACCTCGTGTGTGACTTGCTGCGCTTCGTATTTATGCCGTTTCTTGTATTTTAAGTCAAACAATCCGGCAACGCATTCAGTTGGGTTTGTGGTCGTAGGTCTCTTCATTTTGAAAAACTTGTACTTGCACCAAACCTAATTGAAAGATACCATACTTCACATGTTCATTCATTATCCAGATGCAAGCACATGGCCTTTGGGATCACGTTTCAATGCTATTTTACTCCAAATTGAAGCATTACTTTCTGATGGTGTAATTATCAGCAAGACGGAAGGGGGGGGGGGGTCGAGGGTGACAAACCCCTTTGAATGAAATTGTATGAGTTTTATGGTATAAAATTGGGATATATATGGCATTTACAAGTATTAATCACGCTCCTACCAGGCAATCTTTACATACCTTGTTGTATTTGACAGGCAGGTTTTGAGCTTTCTTTATGTTTATACGGATTGCGATATCCTTCCCAATCTGAAATAGATTTACAACAAATTAGGNAAATTAAAAAAGTGTGGCCTTAAGGAAAGCTGTTTATATAATACAAAAAAGATATCACATATTAGTTATAATGTATCATATCATTGGATTATTTCAGTGAACTACCGTAAAACTTAATCTGTGAAACAAGTTATTATCCTTTATAAAATGTGATCTTGAGTGAATTATAGATATAAATATTTACGTGACAAAATTCAATTAAAATTTTCGATATACTGCATATCTGCAAAAAAAAAAAAAAAAAAAAGCGTATAAGCGCATGTGCATTCATCTACGTATGCAAGTGAATATTTGTGAGTGTGCACGCGCAGACATGTAGGTCCTTTTAATAACGAAAAGTACAGTATACTTAACTAGATCGATCCATTTTGAAAGATTTACACCTTAACAGTGACACCCCTACTTGACAAAGCCAATTAAATATCTTAACTGCAGGTAGTGAGCATGTGGAGAACATATGTGAAAGGGAGTAAAACCCCTGTATTATAACAACATTCAAGGACCTGTAAAACTGGTCCGATCCACTTAAGTGTACTGCTCGATGCGAAAAGGGCTAAAGTTTGCGTCTGAACCTACATGTCCCTAAAAAAAACAAAAACACAGGATCTCACCATTTCTTTGGGGTCAATATTTCCCTCTTTAACCTGCCCTTTTTCCTCTTCCTTCACGTCCCCAGCTTCGGCCGTTAACTCGACGGCGAGATACCCCACCGTGTTTGCTTCGTAGTTTCGGATGGTCAGCTTCTCGTCATAGGTCCGGCCATGGGCCAGAGCCACCAAAGGCACGGACACCAAACCTATCAGGTTCTCCGTGTCTGGAGGTTCGTAAAAGGGGTCGTCGTCCTTTTCAAAATAAAATGGTAATGGAATATAATGATAAGCAATGGATGAGATGGTACTCAGCATGTGTCGAGTATCAAGGAAAACGGCATCGGATATTTTTTCTTTATCGCTATAAAATCTTGAGGCAGGAGCTTTGACAAAATAACTAAGGTCGCATCTTTTGTATAAAGATACGTGTATCTAATTATCTGCTGACGGTCTGACGCTTACGAAAAAATCCTATAGAACTTCCCATAGGGCTCTATTGACCTCTATAGTAATCCTAATTGGACTCTATGGGACCCAATAGGAATTCTAGCTATCGGATATCCTGTAGGAATCCTATGTAGGGCATGAGTATGTCCTATACTGTAGAGGGTCCTATAGGAAATTTCCGTACGGGGACAAGCTCACCTTTTCCACGTTATAGGTGCCCTCAAACTCCTCGTAGATTCTCTGCATACTGCACTGTCTGTCCAGGAACTTGTTCTTCCCCCAGTAAAACTCGTTGTCGTTCTCCATATTATGCATTTTCACATAGACCTGGTGAATGAAGAGTGACATATTTAATGTTTAAAAACAAAACCAAGGAAATGCAATGCGCTACGGTGCCCTTGTCTTAATTCTCGAAAGGCACATCAATATTTAATCACATTATCGTTTACTTTCCAGTCTCTCTATAAAACGTCTTCGTTTCATTCAGCTTATCACATAACTGTTGTTTAGGACAAGAAGGCGTAGGAAACTGAGAAAGTCCCAAAATGTAAATTCAAACTATAAGAGTCAGACCATATACCAATGCCTCAGCGGCATCGATGTAACGAAACTGAGGGTCCGTGTAACAGAAAGGCCGCCCTTCATTTAATAACAATAGTTAGGGTTAGGCTGATCTAAGTCAGTCATGGGCGGGACAAACCTGCACAAATGAATGGGAAGCAGACTTTATCAAGGGGGGGGGGGGGGGCACTGTGTCACGTTACGCCGGTCCAATACTTAACGTGTAAACTAGGCATAAGTGCTACACTATATAAGACCCCGTTCCCATACCTAGACCCGTTCTCATCTCGGAGGGAAGTCTCGCTAAACTGCTTTTACCTTTAGCGTCTTTGATGTCTGGCACGCCTACTGAGGCTGTTAGGGGGTAATTAACCATCGTTAAGAAGCTCCAGTAGGCGTGTCAGACACCTAAGCCACTTAGGCTGAATGTAATTTAGCGAGAAACCCCTCAGTTGGGTCGATCCTGCTAGATCGATCTAGGTATGGGAACGGGGTCTAATTTTCATGCAAATACCTCGGTGGGTCCGGATTCCTTCCCTCTGAACATAGCAGGAATGAGGGTCACCTCAAAACCCACAGATTTGTTGAACTCTGCCGCCATGGCGTTAGCGTCCTCCACCAGGGGGAGTAAGTGAATGATCTCATCTTTTAGGAGAGCAAGGTTGTCTTCGTCGCCTGGTGAAATGGAAAATGTTTTTAACAAAGAAAGGGTGTTGGACATACTTACATGTACTAAACATTTTAATCTGCCCGCCCCCCCCCCTCCCCAACACACACACTGCCAGTTTCTCAGTCAGCGATATCATTTTCGAAAAATCACCATGAAATCCTTGACAAAACTTGCTACTAATTCAAAGACAATTCCAGTTCCTAATACATCTTCTTTTTAGAAAACATTCATGTAATGACCTTATATCCCGATTACAAAACAATGAAATAACATTATTAAAGAACTTTAAATTTGGCCTTTACCTCCCTCGCCGCTATCAATGTTGTTCTCTATTTCCTCAACGGCAAAATCGTACGAAATCTCCGTGTGTTTCTTTCCCTGGTTGATCAACTCCTCTTCCTCTTTCGGGTGGTGAAACACAAACAAGTTGGGCACCATCGTAGCCCCCATAGTGTACTCACCAAACAGAATCCTGGTAAAAAATAAGCATTAAATTCTCAGCTACATGTTTGGCCAAATTCACATGTCCCGTCATTTCAATATCCTGTTTGCAAGAGCAATTTTTAAACCGACCTCGACATTTAGTCAATCTTTTTTAATTTAATTGTAGATTGAATCATCAAAGCATTGCTTTATTGTGAAAAAAAATCAGACAAATAGGTTGATATGCAAATTGTTGTCTTATCTTTGCCATACTCCGACTTCTTTACATCTGTACATTTGAAATGTGTACCAGTTTTGATTAAAAAGCAATCATTACTTCATTGGATAAAAAGATGGTTGATGTGCAGATTTGCCTCTGAATTTTGCTCCACGTTGAATTCATCATATTCTGCACATTTGAAATACTTTGAAATACCTGTCTTGATGGTGAAGTTGTATTTCCTGTCCGGCGTTCATCTCCACCCCATTAACTCTAATTTTTCCTTTCAAAGACTTAATTGTCACACCGTTCCTGGTATTACACACGACGCCGTGTTCTCTGGCAATGCTAAAAAGAGTAATGTTAAATGTATAAATCTTTTCTTTTTACAATATTTTTATGGTATCCGTTACTTTTATAGGAAACACTGCCGTGGTGATGGAAACACATCAAAACACAGCCATCGTGAATGTTTAGGAAAAGCTGCTCCCGCTTTTTGAAACCATACTACGAATGTAACTCAAATATAGTTTTAAAAAAGTATTAAATTTTCTTACCTCCTGCCGTAGAGAGGAATTTCCGGTTGCGGTTTGGCTCCATTGTTGCCAATTCTGTGGGATCCTGGACAAATAAAAATTCAAATAAATGTTATGAAACAACACTTCTGGAGACGTAACTTTCATTTTAATTGACTCGTCTTTTCTGTAACTGCCAGCCTTCTTATATCTTTTGATTATTTTATCTTATTCTATTTATTGTTACTTTTTATTTTTGACGTTGTTGGGGGTCCACGATTTTATCATGTAAAGTTTTTTTTTCTATACATCAACGCACTTAATACATTTCTAATTTTCCACTCATCTATATATATTTATTCAGTAATTTAATTTTTCAATAGATTTTTATTTCTTCGATTTATCAAAAGCAACCAGCCTACCTGCTTTGATAATGTGAATAATTTTGGCAACCAGCAAAGGGTCCTCATTGAGATTATAGAAGTGCGGGAAGCGTTTCTTCGCATTTTCCTCTCGCTGTTCTTCTCTCAGTTTCTCCTATAATCGAGAATAAATACAAGAATTTCAAATGGATACACGTAGATGTTAAACACGGCGCCTTCGCAAGGAACGGCATAAATTTTTTCAAATTAATCATAGGAATGATGGAAAACTCAACTTTAAGAAGCACCCAAGATGCGCAAGCAATTTGACTCAAATATGCATGACCTTGTCGAGTTTCTCCAAGTCGGCTTTTTCAGCCAAGAGAAGTGACGAAAGGTTATCTTCTACTCGCAAACAAGATGGCATTTAGACGGCTACAGCCTGTGTGACAGAAATGGAAGTCCGCTAGGAATGGTAGTCCNAATCGTACGAAATCTCCGTGTGTTTCTTTCCCTGGTTGATCAACTCCTCTTCCTCTTTCGGGTGGTGAAACACAAACAAGTTGGGCACCATCGTAGCCCCCATAGTGTACTCACCAAACAGAATCCTGGTAAAAAATAAGCATTAAATTCTCAGCTACATGTTTGGCCAAATTCACATGTCCCGTCATTTCAATATCCTGTTTGCAAGAGCAATTTTTAAACCGACCTCGACATTTAGTCAATCTTTTTTAATTTAATTGTAGATTGAATCATCAAAGCATTGCTTTATTGTGAAAAAAAATCAGACAAATAGGTTGATATGCAAATTGTTGTCTTATCTTTGCCATACTCCGACTTCTTTACATCTGTACATTTGAAATGTGTACCAGTTTTGATTAAAAAGCAATCATTACTTCATTGGATAAAAAGATGGTTGATGTGCAGATTTGCCTCTGAATTTTGCTCCACGTTGAATTCATCATATTCTGCACATTTGAAATACTTTGAAATACCTGTCTTGATGGTGAAGTTGTATTTCCTGTCCGGCGTTCATCTCCACCCCATTAACTCTAATTTTTCCTTTCAAAGACTTAATTGTCACACCGTTCCTGGTATTACACACGACGCCGTGTTCTCTGGCAATGCTAAAAAGAGTAATGTTAAATGTATAAATCTTTTCTTTTTACAATATTTTTATGGTATCCGTTACTTTTATAGGAAACACTGCCGTGGTGATGGAAACACATCAAAACACAGCCATCGTGAATGTTTAGGAAAAGCTGCTCCCGCTTTTTGAAACCATACTACGAATGTAACTCAAATATAGTTTTAAAAAAGTATTAAATTTTCTTACCTCCTGCCGTAGAGAGGAATTTCCGGTTGCGGTTTGGCTCCATTGTTGCCAATTCTGTGGGATCCTGGACAAATAAAAATTCAAATAAATGTTATGAAACAACACTTCTGGAGACGTAACTTTCATTTTAATTGACTCGTCTTTTCTGTAACTGCCAGCCTTCTTATATCTTTTGATTATTTTATCTTATTCTATTTATTGTTACTTTTTATTTTTGACGTTGTTGGGGGTCCACGATTTTATCATGTAAAGTTTTTTTTTCTATACATCAACGCACTTAATACATTTCTAATTTTCCACTCATCTATATATATTTATTCAGTAATTTAATTTTTCAATAGATTTTTATTTCTTCGATTTATCAAAAGCAACCAGCCTACCTGCTTTGATAATGTGAATAATTTTGGCAACCAGCAAAGGGTCCTCATTGAGATTATAGAAGTGCGGGAAGCGTTTCTTCGCATTTTCCTCTCGCTGTTCTTCTCTCAGTTTCTCCTATAATCGAGAATAAATACAAGAATTTCAAATGGATACACGTAGATGTTAAACACGGCGCCTTCGCAAGGAACGGCATAAATTTTTTCAAATTAATCATAGGAATGATGGAAAACTCAACTTTAAGAAGCACCCAAGATGCGCAAGCAATTTGACTCAAATATGCATGACCTTGTCGAGTTTCTCCAAGTCGGCTTTTTCAGCCAAGAGAAGTGACGAAAGGTTATCTTCTACTCGCAAACAAGATGGCATTTAGACGGCTACAGCCTGTGTGACAGAAATGGAAGTCCGCTAGGAATGGTAGTCCGTTCCCCGTAACGTTGTACAGGTGATATTCTTCCCAAATACTTCCCCCAATAAATCGACTAACTCTAACTTGTACTTATCAAATGGGACCTTGCGGACTTCCATTTCTAGGACTACCATTCCAGTCCCACTGGGTCGTTTTACATACATCTGACTTCATACCAGCTTACTCAAGTCACCCACAGGGTAATTACATCTTCTAGTATGTATTATTGCGATTTCCTCTAGTCGCGTGCTTACCTCAGTCTCCTTACGGGCCTCTTCCAGCCGTTTTTCCCATGACAATGTGATGCCCGCGATTTCTTCTTTGTATCTCTCAATCTATAACATATAAGTGAACTTGAATACTGAATTAATCTGACACCACGTTCCTAAATTAAACAAATCTAGCTTGAAACATTTGGAAGAGTTTCTTAGTCTGTAACAGTGCTTTTTATTGATAGTCAAGTTTGGAATTCTACATGTATTAATTGTATGAAACAAATTATCATATAAAAGAAGGAAAAGGATGCTTACCTCAGCCTCTTGTTCTTGTTTCATCCTCTTAATATCTACAAAGAAAGAATTAAAATGAAATACTTTTTCATTTTATATCAAAATGGTGTTGACACACTTAAATATGACAATAAATCTGTGTATTATTTTAGGAATTCAGAGAATGCAAACAGTGGTTGCAATTATATTTAAATAGGTCTATTATTAATAAACGTCCCATAAAGATCGAGGCATAATTCACCGACTTGAAATTGCTCAATATTGAATGCACATAAATTAAACGTCACCTTCTTCAGTATATCCAACGGTGACATTGGCCTTGGCGTCCTTTAGTTCCGCTAGTAACTTCTCTTTCTCGGCGATAAGTTCCCGGATCAGTTTGTCGGTCTCTGACTCGTTTACTTTGGCGACGTTCTTGATAGATTTCGCTCTGTCCGCTAGAATATTATAAGATCTACATTTAAAACGTTATACCGTGCAAGTTTGCTTACTACAAGGACTTAGATATATAGAATGTTCTACTTAGATATATAGAATATTAGAATATTAAATAAAGTTAAGAGAGAGACGTGATAATTTATTTTTAAAACTAATTACTTTATTTAATTTCTTTTCATGACATGTTATTTCATTTTAACATCGATCAATTTAACTTCAGATTAGTATTTTTTCTGCTGGTATACATTATGCTTTGATTTGATATGATTTTAATTTACGTTATTCACTTTGATCGCTGAGAAAACTGTATTTTTGCCCACTAAATGAAACACGCACATCATAAGTCAGCAGACGAGAGGTAAGGAATAGGAATATCTGTTGCTTTTATTTTAAAATCAAGTTAAAAATTGCTTATAGTACTAAGTAATTTACCAGCATATCATAAACTTACCATATCGAAGCGTTGATAAAGTCTGCTCAAAATTTTCCGCGGCTGGACTCAAAGCAGCAACCTATAAAAGATTCATTTCAAAAAAGTGATTACTAAATAAGAACTCTTACGAAAAAAAAACTTAACCCCACTTTCTGCTGCACCAATTTAAAAACAACTACTTAAAAATAGTTTTAGCTTTTGCACAATTACTTTAAAAAACACTTTACAATAAGTATTCTGTGTGCCTGTGCGTACTTTTCATGCTTGTCTTTCTTTGTCTTAGTTTCACTCCTGCCCTACCCGGCCGCCTCAACTAGCTCTTGCTGTACATGTAATACGTACCATAACTGTCTTGCAATTTCCACCAAGAGAATTCTTCAACAACATGGTCAACTTGGAGTTACGGAAATTCACTGCAAGAAAAAGTTGTTACTTCATACCCGCTGGCCCCAACAAGATTTAATTAAAAGCATTGCAATTACATGCAAAGCATTGGATATTTGAAAGCCCTCACACACTCTAACCTATTAAAATATATTCTAATATTCCAATAAACGGTTTAAATAGATGGTTCCTTAATTAATAACCTCGTAAGTAGTTAGGGAGGCTGTTAGTTATAGAAGGAATAAACAACAACCAAGTGAACTGATCTTCTTAAACAACTATATAATACCAGTATATACTAGACACATAGAAGCCATCAACACCATTTCGTTCGATTACTTTTTACGTGTTAATAAAATTATGGATTTCCAATATCTGCCAAAAGACAAAATCCCAGTAAAGAAGACGAAACTTCACCATAATCATGATAATCACAGTTTTAAGATCAGAAACAGATTAAACAACTGCGCATATATTTTCAACAAGATGGTAAATCTTTACAAACGCTTAAAATGCTATATAGTTAACTGATATTTACATTGTGCTCGTTTTCCGGACGCCTTGTCGTGAAGACCTTTGATAATATTGCCCAGCTCAGAGAGGGATTTGTTGATGTTCTTGCTCTCGTCCAACCGCTCCCCTACTGCACCAGTTTGCTTAGATCGCTCACTGAAATTTTGTTCGGTTTTTAAAAATAAAACAAGCTTGTCTTACATACATGCATTTTTAACTTAATAGTTAACAAAACTAATCTGTCCGCCAATGAGAGTTTTACGTTTTATAATCATAAATACAATATGTAAATTTCAAATATTCTTAAATGTTACGTATTGTTCAATTGTTCTTTATTTCACTCTGGGTTTTATCCCCTACAAGAACTTTTCACTTTTCTCTTTTTATTACAAAATTTGTCTGCTGTTTGGTTTGTTTTTATTAAATCGATATATCTTACCTTCCTGCAAGATCCACCAAATTTATACACGCTTGTTTGGTAGTGTTCTCTTTCTTGTAGATCTGCTCAAAGTTGACAGTGACGATTGTATGCGCGCGGCTGCTGTGATCGTTCATCTTGGTGGCGGCAAGGGTTCGGTTTCTATTCCCGTCGTCCATACGGAGCTCGATATCCCTGTAATTTCCCACTGGGACATCTGTGAGGTGCTCCACTGCATACGAAAATTGACGATTAATAATTATTATGCCTCTATGATATTGCCTTTGTTGGTTTGTTACTTAACAACAGCTAGCAGGGCACTGTGCCCGCGCCTTTGACGGGGACGTCTCGAAAAGTCCGAAGTTTCAATGGTCCGAAAAATGGTAACATTTTCATCGGTTTTTTAAATCAATGGTTTATTGGTCCGAAGGTTCTATAGTGAACTTTCGAACCAATGAACCTTCGGACTATTGCTACGGCCCCCCTTTGACTCATATTTTGGACACCACGTGGGGGAAAAGGTAAAAGAGGCAGACGACATGTAACTTACTCTGGTACCATCATGAATGATACTGGTATGCAAACAAATGAGATCCTTTCACTTATGAGAGAGAAATATCTCTGGTCTTAACATGTTGCTGCTGTTGCTCCCATTCCCAAGTGCGAAAGATGATGATGAATAAATGTTACGGCTGAGAAATGGACGAACTTTTAAAAATCGATCGGACTTTGGTAGCGATACCGTAATTAATTGAGGAGAAAGATGAGATATTTTAATTAGTTAATAAAGTTGCCTTAGTGGAAGACTGCGCTCTCTGGAATGCTTCACTAGTTTTCAAATTAAAACTGAATAACTCGAACGGAATATCATCAAAGAGATTATGTTAATTATGTGCACCGCATTCGTGAAAATTACTTTTGCAAAATAAAATGTAATTACTGCACAAAGTTACACTCTCCGTATTTTTTTACAATTATTTACCGTAAAACCTGAAATAACCCTCTTCAACTTTCCACTTGTACTTACCGTAAAACCCCTTAGTGGCGTGTTCCCTAACTTTCAGACCCTCTTTAGCCTTTCCCTTGACCTTCTTAGTGAGAAGATCTCGTACTTGTTCGTTGTAGATCTCCAACATACTGAATTTCACCTGCAAAAATAAAGTAAATATTTAGGTTTGAAGATCATCTGCAACTACTAAATACTTTAATAAATATAAAAATGCGTATGCTACTTCCTTTGCTTATGATAAAAGTGTTTGAAATTAAATAGTTTATAAAGACATTTTATATTAACCATTGTTCCAAATACATTAATAGAGGTGGAAAAATTAAGAAAAAAATAATAATTAAGCCTTAGCAGTGAACAATTTTAACACAAGACGTAGACAAATAATTACGGAGCATTAAGACCAATACCACTGAATGAGACTCTTGACTACCTAATGATAGCCAATGAAAAGTCGAATTCTCCTTGTTACCTGGATGCTGCATGTCGACATTTAAAAATTCTTTTCGTGCACCTTTTTCTAATATTTTTCAAGAAAATGTGTACTGTATATACATACCCGATATTCCACCCCTTCTTTCGGGTTTTCTTTGATTTGTTGAAACAACATTTCACATACACGGGGAACAATTCCTGCAACGATGAAATAAAATTGAAGGACACATGATTACTAAGTACATTATTTAATTCCGGTGAAGACTTCCACTGGGTTTCCAATGCTTAGATCGATCCATCTGGATCGATTTAACTCCCTCGGAAGTATCACTAAACTGAGTAAAGATAATTACCCCCGAACAGCTTTACTAGGCGTGACAGACATTTAAAGGGATAATAACTCTTCGTATGAGATCTATATTTCACAATAAATACATTGTGAGTAACTCATAGAAATATCGTATATTCTGTTTTACCACAAAAACAGCAGTTACAGCTATTATTCTGATATCTGAGCTTGTCTTTAGACCACGTGACCTCCACTGATGGCTATACTCTGTTAAAATCTCTTAAGAGATTTTAACGAAAAACCAAACTTTTTAGAAAAAAACCAGGGACTAACTTTGAATGTAAAAATGGATTCATTAACCATTGGTAAGTATGGGAAAATTGTTTACTCCAGGAAAATTCATTTTTTGGCCGAAACGAAGAGCTATTATCCCTTTAAGCCAGTCAAGCTGACAGCAATTTAGAGAAACTCCCAAGGGAGATAGATCGATCCAAATATCTGTGGGGATGGTCCCTTTAACATACATTTTATATTAGATTGTTGACTATTTTGGCCCAGTAACATGAATAAACATTCTTTAATTTAAAAAAGAAAAAATACAGAACTCTTGTATTTGGGTGAAATAAACTAGTATCTGTCAAGGCTAACTTACCTTTATTTGCTCCGTATCCCATGATGGAGTACGACTTCCCGCTCCCAGTTTGCCCATATGCGAAAATAGAGCAGTTGTACCCCTCCCACGCATTGGTCAACATTCCACGGCCGAGATCATTGAAAACTTTCGTCTGGAGAAAGGAAAATAGACTCAGGTATCACAAACGTTAAACACATTAATTTGAAACACACTTAAGATGGCTATCAACGTGCAATGTCTCTTTTTTGTAGCTTTAAAGTGGGCTTACGTCATGCCTGCCCACCTCAAGAGACACGTGACGTTGACTGACGTCTTATGACGTCAATAGGACGTAGGATACACGTGCCGGGAAATGGGCCATTACACTGAACTCTACTCACTTGATCCGAGTATTTGGCAGTCGCTGGTGAAAAATATCCATCCTTTTCCTCCTTAAAACCGTCGTGTGACCAGTATGAATGGTCGAAGATGAATTTCTTGGGCTCCTCCCCGGGGCGAGCAGCGGGGTCTTTGATGTAGGTGGTGACCCCATCCATGTCTATAATACGCTGGGCGTTGGAGTCCTTCTCTCTTTGGCTGTGCGAAAGTCAAGGATGATTAACAAAACTCTGGAGTACGTGTACATATACCTCGTGAGTGGAGCAAAGGTACGGTCTTGCTGTACTTATGGGTTGGATTGAAAAAATGAACTGAGAGAGAGAGAGAGATGGAGAGTGGCTGTTCTTTTTACTAGACCCAGGGGGGCACTTTCCTGTGGTGTGGCCACTCTTATTGTATGTTTTTATTATAAATGTGTGTGTGTGTGTGTGTGTGTGTGTGTGTGTGAGAGAGAGAGAGAGAGAGAGAGAGAGAGAGAGGGAGAGACTCAAAAACAAAATGCAAGGATATGAAAGGGCGGACCCTCACTGCCACTTTTATGTTCTCTGTCGACATGTTTGATTATTTTTCTGAAAAAAAGGAAAATGTGTTTTAAGTTATACTTTATAATTAGTCAGAGTATCCGTAAGCATAATCCATTAATCCCATGAATGAATCTTATCCATTTAAATAGTTGGACTGCATCGGTTGTACTTTTAAATGTTTAAACCTGAACGGTGCGTCTAGTGCACGTATGTCCAGTGACTTAAAAACACAAAATATCACTTACGGGATTGCCAATAATTATACTGAAAAACTATGGCTCATATTTAGAATGTTCATTGTTAGGAGAAATGCTTTCGGCATAACGATATACCAATACGTCAGTGCTGCAGCAAGGACTTAATTGCTCTGTTACTAATGTTTGTGCATTTATACCTACTTGTCATTCTTGCTTTATGTCAATATCAGAATTTACTATCGTAAATGTGTCATGGAACGAAACTCTTCATTCTATGTATATATCAATTAATAAGAGAAAAATAGTCCAGTATTTGAAGGTATTTTGCTCACCTCAAATGTCAATCTCCTGTGTTGATTTATATCGCTAAGTCCGCCATCATTGCTTCATCAAAATTGGGTCATGGCGGTGCGTATTGCACAAGGTGGGCTATTACTAACATAGCGACGGCCAAACAAAACACGGATTATGTTTAAGGAGTCTATTGAAAGGCTGTCGCACGTGACAATAATCGATTAAAGCTGGCCTGGATTTTGCATTGGGGAGAGGACGGCAAAATTTTATGAACATAAAACAAACCGCTGTTAATAAACTTAATATTTGCGAAATGTATTGAATCATTGACAACTTTTGTTATAATCATTTGTTAGTGAAATAATTTCTTTCAAAACATAGATGATGATCATGGCGAAGCTTGGTTCGCTTTCTTTTCCCTTCCCCTAAAACAGCTAGTCTTCCATCTTCTAAGAATCGATTGCTCTATTTCAACATATCAAACATGGCCGATCACTGTGACAGGTTCTAGCTAATCACAGCAGAAGGGGGAGAAAATAACCAGACCTCACACCTCTGCGACAGGACGACCGTCCGGATGTGGACTTGTGTCATGCTTTAGGACCAACGTAGACCAGTGAAACACAGGTGAGTTAACAGTGACTGTTGGTGAACCATATCATACCGTCTTGGACAGGTGTGACAATTTATAAGCTCTTGACAACGACGACGTTAAAATGGTATAAATCCGCCTGTACTATAGTAGTATGAATTTGACTTTTTCTATGAAATATTAGTAAGGTCAAGTTGGCAATTTGCAAGTCATAAAATAAGAAGGCAGTGTACGGTTACACGGCGGTGGGATTTAGACTTGAAAGCGCGCAATAACCGTCGTCAGATTTTTTTTAATCTGCAAGTTGAAATGAACTTCATGTGTACGTATATCAACGTTAACAATGTCAGATATAACAAAATTACACTTAGACACCATTCCCACAGACACACGACCATCGGTCTACGTGGATCGACCTTACTCTGCTGGGACTCTCGCTAAGTGCAATCAGCTTAACAGAATGACTCACTTCCTCTTGTTTCCAACGTACTCGCACAATCACCACTTTTCTGTATTCGACTAAACGCCAGGGGAGGCTTATACGATAATCTATTAAACTGATTGTACTCAGCGAGAATCCCTGCAGAGTTGGGTCGATGTGTCTGTTTAATGATCCTCCGACTAAATATGGCCGACCCTACCCAAAAAAAAAAAGTCGCCCTAATCCCCTGATGGTCACACGCGCCATTAAAATGACTATATGGGAATGGAACCTAAGTTGCGTATTAATTTGTGAATATTCCTCCCTGTACTATATGTAAAAGGTTGCTATTGATACTTCGAAGTTTTACTCTGTTGAAAGTAATATTTTGAAAATGAACACTTTTTTTTCATTTTGATTTATCATTTGGATAATTAAATGTCATAGCATGCAACACCACAATAGCGCAGATTTTAAGACTCGTCAATCGGATGAAGAACAGTTAATCTTATATTTTACAGTAACTGCGATATTACATATTGTTTGTTACCCCTGGTAAAACAAATAATATATAACGCTAAACAAAATGCACTCACAAGTGATACATGACCGCTGTCCCTTTTTTTTTATGAATACTAGTTCCCTGAATAGGCCAAGAGTAAATGTGTGTCATGATAGGAGTAGGCCTTATGCCCGTTTCTGTGCCACACACACACATACAGACACTTAAAATTACACAACCCGGCCCGTAAGCTGAGAAAATAAGTTGCTGAGTTGCTGAAGTTCATGATAGGTCTTTTTATATAAAGATTTAATTTTTTTTTCAAAAATCTCGTCAAAGCTGGAGTCCACTTTCCCCTCCCTTGCCCCCCCCCCCCCCACACACACACACATAAATAAGTATACTAACCGGGGTCCAGCCTAAGGGACTGTTTATAATGAATGTTGTCGACCTAGCTAATTCCCACTAACTCCACGGGGACTCTGACTGAATGCCACCAGATTAACAGACTAACAGGCCTCCTCCTGCCGTTGAGTAGAATATAGAAAAAAATTGGACACAAGAGCAAGCAAGTGAAGACTCATTCCAAATCACTGATTCCAAATGAAACGACCGTTCTACGTAGATCGATATAACTAGGCGGGGACTCTCGCTGAATGCAGTCAGATTAACAAATTAACACGCTCCCTCTTTATTTTGAGTAAAATGCAGAAAAGCTGTTATATAGACGAGTACCGTGGAAACAAGAGGAAGCGAGTTAGTCTGTTTATCTGATAGGTACTGGTAGGTAGCTATGTACTGTGAAAGCTTCCTTCTTAGGCTTTTAAAATAAACAAACGTACATGGTGTATATATTCACATGAAGTACATGTGAATATATATACCATGTCAATGTTGCGAAAACTGTAGGCGAACCTCACTTACACTGAACACTTGTCATATGAATCGTTGCATGTTTTTATCATTTATTTTCCCCAGAGAGTGCCTTCCGTTTAACCAAGTACGCCAACGAAACACAACCATGGGAAATGCCTGCTGTTGTTGTCAACCGCGCGGCTACATCGTAGGATACGGTTACGTGGAGGCAGACGATCCCAGTTGCTTTAAATTCAAGAAGAGAAGAGCGCGCATTCGTCATAAGAGACATAAGCCAACCGTCAACTCGGCTCCCGAGGAATATTATGACTCCTCCTCGGACGACGACGGGGACTGCTGGAAAGGTGGGCGTGGCGGAGGGGGCGGTGCCAGAAGGTTACGGACCCGAGGTCGTGTAAGTCCCGGCGCCAGTAATGACAGTGATGCTGATGCACGGGCAGCAGCGCATGTGTACGAGTATCAGCGCCAGAATCAAACTGGTGTGGCTTTTATCTCTGGGTCAGTTCCCCTCTCACAAAACCACAATAACACCACAACTACAGGGTATTCCCACTTTTCACACCAGCAGTATGGGTACGGACAACCCCAACGTGGTAACGGACAGCAGCAAGGTGGTTACGGACAGCAGCAAGGTGGTTACGGACAACAGCAACGTGGCAACGGACAGCAGCAAGGTGGTTACGGACAGCAGCAAGGTGGTTACGGACAGCAACAAGGTGGTTACGGACAGCAGCAAGGTGGTTACGGACAACAGCAAGGTGGTTACGGACAACAGGGTCAACGACCCAACTCCAGCACTGGTAATAACACGAGTGAGTATGGGTGGAATCGAGAGCTTACAATGCCCTTGGACGATCGCCCTGGTAGCGGGCATTCATCCCACCAAACCACAGCAACGTATGTACAGAGATCAAGCACGCCCACGAAACTACCCCCACTTGGTGACAATGCGATAGGTGGCAGCACGCCAGCTTATCGCCAAGACCCCCTTACAATGGAGCAGGATAGTGGAGTCTCTCGGCCCGGGGGTCGATCTATAAAAGTAATAATGGCAAACACCAAGGTGAATAACCACAAGTCAAATACAGGTAGTGATCCCAACTTCAACGAAGCCGAACCTTCCAACAAAGTTGACAAATTCCAGAAAACGGCCAATATTAATATCAACGACGGCAGTGAACCGGGCATGACGCCTTTAAGTGTCAATACAGGGATCTCTACAGATATTCATGGTTCAAGCGACTTTTTGAAAAGTAAGGACAAGAAAACAAAGAAGAAGGACAAGAAGAAGGACAAGAAGAAGAAGAAAGAAGAAACGTCGTGGTTCCTTTGATTCAAGTAGCTCAAGCAGTTCGAGCTCGAGTAGCTCGGATAGCAGCCCAGAATTGAACGTATTCGGCAACGATGCCAACATGAGCCACATCAGCAAAATAAGTAACATTCCAAGAGCAGAGTCACCAAAGTTGAACAATGTCGATAGCATGGTGATGTTTTATAATAACACCGTCAACGTCCAAAACGGCGACCCGGCGACTGAAAATACCGGTGGTTCTGCATCAGTCCCGAAGCCGAACACCGCAGAAGGGTCCATGGGTATGTACGGGTCCAAGCGCTCCTCCTCTTCCTCGTCCTCCTCTTCTGATAGTGACGGAGATGAGAAACCACACCCATCTGGTTACAGATCCATGTCTGCAAAAGCAAAAGGAACCGCTCTCCCCCCACCTCTGACGTTCCCACAGCCCAATTACCGCTCTGATTTACCTGTTGTACCTCGCCCCGTAACTCCTATTAGGACAAGTTCTAGGGCGGTCTCTGCCGGAACGGAGAGACAAATGCCGTCTGCGTACAACTCGATAGGTGGCAGTGAAGTACCAAGACGCTCCCTGGGGTATAGTACCACCGAGACGTCAGACCTGTTCCCTGGTGACAGTTTCAACCCAACCCATGTCAACCCAATGATATCAACCCAAACCACCACCGCCACAAATGTAACAACGCTTATGGGAACCCAGACCACCTCTGTTGATACAAACACCAGTGAGTCACAGACAGCTCAACCTCCCGCCAAAAGCACCAGCGGTATGGAGACCCAAACTGAAGCTAAAAGAAGCAATTCCAGTGGAATGCAAACCGATGCGCAGACGACCGAATCCAATAACGATAGAGATATGTTGCTAGCAATGATAAACAGCTTGAAAGAGGTAAAATTATACATGTTTCTATAATTTCAATTCAATATTAATTTATTTTAGCTTCGACCATACCATGCATATAACATTTTCCGGATTCAGAATAGACGTAGTTTTCTTTTAAAAATTTAGAAAAAAAGGACCTTGTGGTGTATTTTCTACTAGTATGATTTATTTTTGCTGTTGAAAATTGAGGGTGATGTGTTTAACATTGAGGTGATATGTATAACTGATTTCTATCGTCAGCTAGAAATAATACTGTCGTTTCTCCATTTTACAGCAAATCGAAGAACTTAAATGGCAGCTTTTGGCAGCAACGCGTGAGAAAGAGAGAACAGATGACACCAACATCCTCATCATACTACAGACGCTATTTGCCGCGCAGAAGACGATGATGGAGAAGGAGGCCTCGCTTTCAGATAAACAGGTGGGTCGCTCGTGGCAACAAACGACTAAAAGAACTTAAAAATGCATGGTCTCTATGCTGCCCGGTTAACTTTAAAGAAAGGTTGTCAAGTCGCTGTTAACCCATGCATGTTTGTACATGAATTTTCAATTATCATCAATGTACCATGAGTTGTGCATAGACGATGTGCTTTGAGATTACAAGTTGCCACTTAAGAATATTACATCATGACTAAGGCACGGGTCATTGGATTTTGTGATCATATATATATTCATAAAAGAAGATTCATTTCACATAAATTATTTACTCATACAGGAGCAAGAGCCATTGGGAAAAGTCAATGAAATCAATGACATCCCACCAACCGTTGATATCGATGAAACACCAGAGATCCAAGAGATCAATAAGGATTATGAGACGGTAATGATTCAGGTCGATGATGATGATTGCATAAGCCTGTGATGATAGGGCATTTGTCAAAATTTCGTAGAACACATAGAGATATATATTGTGTGTTAAGTTGTTTGTGTAAACTTGGATAATTAGCTGGTAATCAACCCATCACGAAATGGACAACACCTTCAAATTAAGCTTTACAAGATGTCGACATGATGGTTTATATATGTGTGTAATTTAAAAAGGAATTATTATTTGAGACTTAATAAAATGCTTTTTGCCATTGCAGAAAACCAAACAGTGCGAAACAGAACTAATCCAAAGCTGCCTCGAAAACAAAGATCAGATTTCCGAGGACGAAATCAACCGCATCCTCTCCAAGCATGAACTCCAGGTCGATGCTCTAAAACGCCAGCAAGAATTAGCCAAACGCCAACAGTTAGAAGCCTTACAGAAGAAGTTCATCGCTCGTATAAGAAAAGATGGTCCCATTGGCAACACCGATGACGACCTTGGAGGCGAAAATACCCACAATTCCACGACTCGTGAGACAACTGTAATCGCCTCTACACAGTGCGAAGAAAGCAGCACCGTGACCGTCGAACAGCGCACTGAGATTTCCCACAGTCAGGTAGCGCCACCGCCTAATGAAGAACAAAACAGCGTGACTGATGATTTTGATTTTGATGATGATTATGAAGACGACTTCGAGTCAGACGATTCCGAAGATCCCCCTTCTCTGGCCGGAGAAGATGAGGTAAGACAAGACAGAACTCAGTGATTCGTATACTAGTTGGGGTTGTGCGTGTCTTTTAAAAGAGTTCCAATAACGAAGTGCATTTTGTAAAGACAGTCCAATTGTTTTATAGTCTTATGCTTCACAATCAATCACAGAATCTGAAATACTACAGCAAACGATAGATTTGAATTTATGTTCAGAATATAATTCTGCTTAAAACATATTATAGTGTAGGTATGTATATTGTATTCATGCTTTTATACACGTTATGAAGTGAACTAATGGCGTCATAGTATATAATACATATATGTGCCCTGCTTTGATAAGATTTGAATTTATGTTCAGAATATTATTCTGCTTTAAACATTTTATAGTACACACACACACACACACACACACACACACACACACATATATATATATACAGTCATGCATTTACATGTACATTATGTAGTGAAATAATGACGTTATAGCATGTGTACTATGCTGAAATAAAATTAAACACGTGTTCACCCTCAGGTTCCTACCGATGGATCTGTCCCCGAGGGTCTAACCAAGGACATCATGAAGCACATGGACGAGCTGTCGCCGGAGGTCCTGAGGGGACTGATGGATCTACACCGACGACAACAGGCGCGTGTGCAAAACACCAATGATGCCTCCAAGGCGAAGCAGGGTGCGTCTCTTTGGGAGAAGCTTCAAGCCAGGAGAAAGAAAGCCATAGAGTTGGTGAGGATTTGACTTTTATGTTTATTCTTTATTTGTGTTGCACAGAAGAGCGTTAATTCTTTACTTCTCTCTAGTCCCTTTATAAATCGGTTTTCATTCTCCTTTACTATTTGTTTTCCGTAGATGAACCGCAGTGAGTCAATCAAGCAAGAATACAGAGACGTCAAAGACGTGAAGAATATCGGGACCTACTTTGGGGAAGAAATGATAGGCAGTCAAACCGAAACCAAGGTATGTGTGTATCCTAATTACACTATTATTATCAAATTTCGAGCTTTTACTCTTACGTTAAATCTTTTTTAAAGCGCCTCAATTTTTTAATAAAAATGTTGTAAAAATAATTTGGGTATAGCTTTTGTAACGTTTTTTAGGTATCTTTCTCTCTGCCTGTATTTAATCCAGATGATCCGATAATGTATGATTCACGATTTGCAAATACATGAAAATGTCGTGGAATCTAGTAGGTTTAGGGCTCAGGGCAAAACCATAACATTGAGCAGATTTAATTGAAATTGGGGAATCAAATTAGTGCGCTACAGGCTATTAAACTAAAGCATGAGCCTCAATAACAATGGCGACTCCTTTCACTCAGGCTATACAAGCCAACGATGAGAAACTCGTCCAGAGCATCAAGTCAATACAAACCACCCAGGACGAGCAAGCTCTGAAGGTTATGATAAGTCAGCACCTTGTCTCCAGAAACACCATGGAGATAGAGAGACTCAACTATCTGGATCTGATGGCGGTGTCGTTGAAGGACTCGAGCACGAGTACAAGTAGCCATGTTGAGGTCACAACTCAGCTGGCCAATGATGAAACTTTAAAGAAGGTGAGAAGCAAACCGCTACACCTTAGCGTATATAATGTTCATCAAATGGTAACATGAGCTGTAAGATATTTATTTATACTTAATTGATACTTTGATCGGCGCTACAGTTAGTCAAATCAACAAACTACAGACTTTCTCCTGTTTTAAGGCGTTAACCAGAAAATAATATATATTGACCGGTACAGTGTATATAAATGAACCAAGAACATAATGATTTAAAATATTTATTTGCAATATGTTGCAGCCGTGGTTAACTTTGCAGTTACATACTCTCTCAATTTCGCACATTTCTGAAAACAAAAGCGTTGAGAACTTTGCGCATATGAATCACCCTATCGACAAAAAACGCCATCTTTCCAGGACCTTAAAAAGTTGGAGACAGAATTTTACACTGACATCACCTCCTTGGGTTTCTACCTGGACGAGGAGGAGCTGAGGGCGCTGCTGAAAAAGTACGAGGAAGACCAAAGAAAAATGATCTCCAGGAACGCCATGCAGAAAATTCGAAGCGACGAAGACCTGAGAAGGAAGTTGGAGGAGCGTCGATTGCGCAGGATACAGGTGAGTAGTAAATAAATAAATACTCGCCTGAAGAGTCCTTTAACATTATTCTGGAACAAAATTCAACCTTGTCGGGTTCATGCCTAAATGACGTGTACTGAAACGCTCGTCAATTTACCAGATAGCAGTCTTCAGCCCAATCGTGGGCAATTGAACAAAGTTAATCTGTTCAATACTTAGTTGTCTGAAAGGTGGTGGGGAAAAGTGGTTTTGATACACAGCCGGTATAACAGGAATGTTGGTTCAAGGAAGTCCGGGGGACCACATTGTTAGTAGAGGTTATGGATAGCCCGAGCTATCGGGGTAAGTGTCACTTGTATAAAAACTGTAGTCATGGTTAACAGACTACAGTTTCTTTGCGGACTATACCATTTCTGTCACACCGGTTCTTTGGTTGTTGTAACTTGATTCATTTGTAAACGAAGGTTTTTGTTTTTCGGTTTTAAAAAATGAAAAAAATCGAATATAATGCTTTAGTTCTTTAAGAAGACTCACAAAGAACTTTTTTTACTGATGGAATCATATATTTTGGTTGCGTTCTGCCTTCTCTCCCAGCACTAATTTTCCTACTTTTTCTCACTCAAAGCACGTAGTGGACTCCGTGCACAGTGTAAGTGCTTGTTATATAGTTGTTGGTAACATTGGCTATTGACGCAGTGTATACATGTATTATTGTTAAATGTTCCTCTAACCTTTCCTGTAGCTTTGCCTGTTGCCTGTTGAATTCATTTTGTATTGCCTCTGTGGAAACTTGGCCTCTACAAGTACAGCAGCCAGTGTGTCTGGAGAAAGACATTTTTGTTAACAAAGATAACAGTTAATTGTTATTATTCCATCCAATCATTCTGGTATTAAAATGTGTGTTGTAATCTGTTTTCCTTTGTGACCAGTGCTCTAATTAATTCCTAAAAAATCAAATATATTATACACGGTATGTACAAATCCGCTTTTAGACGACTTGTCCATATATATGCGTTGCACTTTTCTGAATTATGGTGAACTGTGACGTAAAATGTTCCATATGTTACGCTTACTGTGTAATCGTGTGCCCCGGTCTTGTACTGGCATTTCTGCTTTTCATGTAGCTTAGCCACATAGATTGTACCAGTGCTGCTTATACCTTGACTTCAATTCCCCCTGCGTAATTTAACTGTCCATTTAACATGTTTAGTAGATTTCATCTGTATCTTACAAAAGTCACAGACGAGCCTTAAACTGTCAACACGTGACACGTGCCAAGCTCGTTCAGTCAACTCTCAAAAAGTCTGCCATTCACCACCGATACTATAACCAATTAACATTTTAAATCAAGACGGGTTTAACCTTGACCCACTGATGCCAAAAATGGGATTCAAACCCAGCCATTGAAAAGCAATTAAGCCTGCATTAAAGTAATCTCTATGCTTGACACTGCATTCAAAATCTACTATCAGGGAGATTGTGTCACAAGGGACTTAAAGCTCTGTCATAATTTCAACGTCCACTTGAATTGAAATTCTCCCAGTTCGGCTGTAAGTACCCCAGTTGAAAAATAGATTTACGTTGATGGTATTGAAGTGATTATTATTTTTATTGCCATATGTTTCTTTACAGTCTGATTTAGGGCTGGAGGAAAGCCAAATCACTACCGGAGAGCAAGAGAACGAAACCAAATCAACAGAAGTGCCGCTACTTCCGGTTGAGACCATGAATTCAGGCGTATCGCCGGTAAGTACGGTTCGACCTTCATTTAATATTGTAGTAACTATGTGGACTACTTTTTGTTCTTGAGGGAGCATATAACAAAAGTACATATAAATGTATTTTGATGCCTACTGGTACAGTTGTGATTTTAATTGTGTCCAAGTTTCTCTCACACTTTAGTGTTAACAGTCTAATTTAACTAAAAATACTACAAAATGATAGTAGATGGAATCAAAGATTTTTAAACGAAGCAAATATTCGTGTATTTCAATCGTTAAGGAGGTGGCAAAGATGGACGAAAGCTTCTACATTGAGCTAAAGCGAAGGAAGGAGGAAGAGAACTTGACGGAAGAGATGCTACAAGAGATGCTGGCTGAACACATGCGTAATGTTGAGAGAATGCAGAGAAACACGGACGCTCAGAGAATGAGGTAGATAATGAGTAAAAATTTTCCCGATAGGAATTCGTCGTGAAGGAGGTTGTTTTTGTTACTCTCGACCAACAGAGCTTCCTCGTCTCTTTTTATTGAAGTGGAATAGCCCCAAGTCAAGATTATAATCAATAAAACAGATATGAAAAACATTTTTTCCATAAAATTCGTCATCAAATAAATGTACCAGTAGCCATTCAATTTCGATCCTATATTCTGTCTACAATGCTTATATTATCGAGATCTTCTACCTGACAAAATTGTCCTTTCCAGACAACATATGTCCACACAAGATAGACTAGCAGAACGCCGCCGTCTGAAAAAGGAGCAAGAGCAATACAAGTTGGACCAGAAAATGGCGCGCAAACGACTAGTGGAAGAGGAAAGAAAATTGCAGGAAATGGTACGAAACATTGTGTCTAAGATGTCTAAATGTTCCTATGCGCTCAGTATTTATAATTTGTACATTTTCAAATATTCATATTTAAAGTAGAAAAAATACACACTGAAAATTTGTTCCGAGATCTTTCAACCCTACCTCTTCAGGGTTTATTTGGTTATGGATGTGATTATGACATCATAGTTGTGAATTGTCACGTCATAGATGTGACGTCACAATCACATTTGGATAAATAATAAAATAGATCGTTGAATAGACGTGTATAGCATTATATCACATTCAATTTTGACTCAAATACTTTAACAATTTATATATGGCTTAACTGTTTCCTATTTAAACTCTTGTAGAATCGAGCCAACTTAGAAGAGATCGCAAACCGCCTGATCTACAACTGCAAGGAGAACACGAAGGCAGTGAGGGCGCTGTGGGCGGGGGAGGTGTCCCGAACCAAGGGCAAGGTCGGCGAGCTTACGACGGAAAACGTGAAGAAGAAAAGGAAGAAAAAGGTACGACGAAAAAAGGGGGCGTCAGCGACTTGTTTAAGTATTGGTATTTAAGAAAAAGTGGTATTTAATTTCGTTACTGAAGCACTTTTTGTTCAAAGTTACTAGTTTGAATAATCCCCGCATTAATCTTATTTGTATCAGAATCAATTAAAGTTCCTTTTCTGAAATATTCTTGCTTCCTTCTCTTCGTAATTTCTTACATACTCGATAATTTATCTGTTATCTATATCTATATTTATAATCACGTATTATGTAATTTGCTTTTTTTTTCAGAAAAAGGACACTGGTGGAGAAAACAGCAGGCCCGAAACTGCACCTTTATCCGTATTATGAAACGTCCATCCAACCAACCGCCTGTTACGTACAAAGTCGCTAAACTTTTACGAGAGATTCCTTGTGTGTGTGTCCATGCTGTAAAAAAGATGCTGTGTTGCCAAATAGAATTCACATGTTTGTCGTGTACATCAGGCGGTATAGGATATATGAAATCTCCATTTCAAATGAATACCTATCAATACATTTTGCTGACTCTTGATATTTGTGAAGTATTATGACTGTGATTTGACTTGTTTACACAGTATACAGGATTTATCTTTTTTTTTAACCAACTGAACTTGGCTGTATTTTTCACAGTCTTTATACGGTATGACCTTTAGCAACTCATAGTATACATAGTATTCAGGATCAGAATAAGTAACACTTCCTTTTCTGGAACATTTACATTGTATACAGGATTGATCTTTTTTTAAACCAACAGAACTCGGATGTATTTTTAACAGTCTTTACACGATATGACCTTAATCAACTCAAAGCTTATCACTTTGTAAATCACGCACATTTTGTATTTCGTTTCCAACTTTATACGTGGAGAACAGTTGCATTTTATATACATATTCATTGTTGCGGTATATTTTCAATAAACTGGCTTTACGGTGTATCTTTTTCCATCACTCTACAAGCAGCAATCAGAAGTAACAAGGCACTCTTGAGGACTCCATTACATTTAATTACATTAAATTACGTTATATTATATTACATTACATAGCATTTCAAAAATGAAATGTTCAAATTGACCCATTTGCCATGTCAATACTTTATATATATATTACATTTTCTGTATACATATCCGATTCCTTAAACTGGAACTCAAATTCCCAAACAACACTGGCCATTTCCATAAGTTTGCATTATTTTGCCAATTATTCAGACAGTATTCTGGCAAGGAAAATCCATCTTTATATTTACCGCACTGGTATCAGAGCAAGACATGCATACATTTCTACTGTGTCCTCTCCAGGGAGGCGACAGCGTTAACGTGCACTAAGGGCCAAAAAATGACCATTTTTAACCACGCTGAGACGCATATGTGTATAAGAACTGAACTTAACACTTATTACTTTACTCTGAAATGGTATTGTTTTCACTGGACACCGATACTTCTTGGCAAAAAAAAAAAATAAATAAATAAATAAATAAAAATAAAAAAGGCTCAGCCATCTTGTTAGTTAATGAGGTAATCTCCCGTCCACGAGGATCTCGAACTTTGCGACTCCCGCCAACCAGAGAGGATCTAAGTTATGCTCTATATTTTTAGCCCACGCTTTACACACAATACGTAGAAGAACGTTATTTGTGGGGCGCTCAAAGTGGACGGCGACGAGCGGTGAACGATACCCAAGCTGGTTGAGATAAGGGAAGTAATAATTGGGGAATCCTTCTTCCGGATAATATGCTATTGGTCCCATGTTTTCCTTATCTGTGTCCGTCTGGAATATACGTGAGAAACAGATTAATTTTATTGAGCCTATATATGAAATGCCCAATATATAAAATGTAAGATAGGAGATGTTTGTACATTACATTCATATCTCTTTGAGATTACCAATAAAACCCATCCTTGAGAAGTGGTAACAGAAGTGTTTATTTAACTTATCTGAGTTTTAAAAAAATAGATATGAAACCACGCGACTTACATCTCCTTCACACGTGACCCCCACGTGATCTGGCCTCCATCTGTCTCCTAGTTCCGGTGGCCGCGTGTTGTTGTCGTAAGGTTCAGGTTCCCAGCCATACAACTGTTATCGGATACAGATCGGTTAAATTTGAGGCAAATGCATTTTTTTTTTCAATTAAGAATTAAGGTTAAATCAATTGAACTCAATATTTTGCGTAAAAAGACTGCGTAGCTGCATGCAATACAAAATTAGAAAATGTAAAAATGTAATATTACTCGTAGAAAACACATATGTTGCCTGCCTATTTTTCTGTTTCTTTTTCATAAAATAATTTAATTAATTAATAAACGAAAGATAAAAATAAATAAATACAATGTAAACACGATGCCTGATATATGCCAAAATATGAAATGTGAGTGATTATAGTATTTCAAGCGAATTTTACCTTATTTATGATAGGTATAAATAGTATTCCGGTTAAACGCTTGTTTACTTCCGGAATTAATTAATTTAAACATTACCTTATTTAATTTTAAAATCACACATGGCTCTCCGTCATTATATCCGTACTCTTCCTTCCATATACAGGGTCCCAGAAGATCCAAATTGAAAGTACAGACTTTCTCTCGGGGTCTGACACCGTAACCACACTGGATATAGTTTCGGCCGTCCTGGTTTTGGTTCTCGTATTCTGAAAATGTCATGTTATTTCAAAGTTAGTTTTACTATGTTAATCGTGATTGAGTTCACTTTTTCACAAAAGGAAATGATTGAAAGAATCCATTTAAAATGTTATTAAATACCGGGACTGACGAATGTTGCTTTTCAAACCTAAAAGAAATCTAAAATGGCATTTCTTTACCTTACGGAGGTACACAGTAAAATTTATTTTTCATTTTATCACCCCATTCATAATTCATACATACTGTTATTCCTACAATAATGATTATTAAACTTTATAAGACGTATCTAAATCTATTCACCAGAAAATGACATGTTGAACAAAATAACCATTCTTAAGTTAACTGACTTACGTATCAGATGTGCCCGGATGTTGGCAATTATAGGTGCAAAAGACTGCTTATCTCCTTGAACGAAGTAGATCATTGTTGACTTGGCCCAAGGCATTGGGCGAAAACTCAATCCTGAAAAAATGCGTTATTATTTCACTGTCAACGCACATCCGATTATTTCAATAGTAACCTCTTGACAGAATGGCGTTGCTGTGAACAACTTATTGCTTCATTAAACGCACACTATTGGAAATGTGTGCTTTTCACGTGTTTATACGAAAGCTAATAGAACAGATTCCAAATACAAATTTTAATCGGCTGTCGTAAGACTGAATCAAACTCTCTCAAATTTTAATCGGCTGTCGTAAGACTGCATACAGACTCTCTCTCTCTCTCTCTCACACACACACACACACACACAAACACACACACACACACAGACACTTTACAGCGCAATTGTGCCTCATTAAGTTAGTCACCCGTTGCGTTTTTCAGCTGTGTTTTGGACCCGAATCGCCTTAAGTCTTAAATATTTCAATAGAATTTCAACTCACCGGGATTATTTCCTATTGCTCCAGCATTGCCATAGACCATGGGCGATCTCTTGTCTATATAATAGACAAATGTCACTGCCAAGCACGCCCCGAAGAAGACAAGTATACTTGTATAGAATACTGTGTAGAAGATTGCGCATAACGCTGTAAAGATGCAGAAAAACTTTTTTGACATTTTGACGATTGTGTGTTTTCAATCTGAATGAATTAAAAATAAAGTCACTGTATAGAAGCACTTGAAATATTACCAACCATACTCTGTTCATATATATATATATATATATATATATATATATATATATATATATATATACTGGTGAAGTGGCCATTGCGAGCTGGAAGCTTTCTGGAACTAGCCTTTACCGAGTCGGTGATATCACGTGTTTCTAAAAATTCACATCTTACACAGCCAGCTCCCCGCCTCACCACAACCTAAAATATGGCCGACCCACTCAGAAGCTTGTCGCATAATCCCCTAATACACTCTGAATAGATTTCCCGCGGTTAGCTTTCAAGTGGGTCGGCCATATTTGATCCGCCGATTTGTTAGTCCTCGGATGAACTTTGGTTGGGAATGCAGCCATACATGTAGGTAACCGCGGTTACTTATCCCCACAGTCGCCATGACTCTGCATGCTTTTTCCAGTTATTTCTGCAACTCTGGGTGACTAATGAAAGAGAAGCAAAAAATGTATAAAATCTTGGGGAGGGATAATTATTAGCCTATGTTTTTAACATATTTGAAGGGTGCCTCTACTAAAGTTATCATTTAATTAGACTATTCCCTCATTCAGAACAGTGGACTAACTAGTCCGAGGGTCAAATATGGCGGACCTACTTGAATACTTCCCCACGGGGAATCTATTCAGTGTCTATTAGCAAATTAGACGGCAAGCTTTGTAGCAGGTCGCCATTTTTTACCCTCGGACTAATTAGTCAGTGGTTCTGAATGCCGCCTATATGAATACCCTTTTCGGAGACAGTAACGCATGTTATAGATATCTACATTAAAGTAAAAATAACAATGGTCCGTATCGTGTCTTCTCCCTTTTTACGCCATGACTTGCTCACGTAGGTACAATATACCGATCTGTTCACAACCAAGGTGATCTGCAGACTAACTGATCCTTGGATCAAATATGGCAGACCCACTTGAAAGCTTGCCCCGTTATCCCCGCGGGGAATCCATTAGGTAAGCTTTCAAGTGGGTCGGCCATATTTAATCCACGGTTCTGTTAGCCTGCGGATCAACTTTTTTCGTGAATGGGGCCTATGGCAACTTATGCGATGCACACAAATACGTGATGACTTTATCTGTTCTTAATATTAAATCACCTGAGTAAATAAAGAAAACAAACAAATAGTCGGAAACTTTATGAGAAACGAGAATTTATCATCTGGATGATTAGATAAATATGAATGAAGTATATAGAGCGTTTATATTCAGTGTACACATACACTGGATTTGGTCCAAGCGTATCTTTCATGCCTATCCTTTATTATGTGAGATGTTTATACTTAAGTTACCCTCTCATTCAAGATTACGTTGTATCATGGTATACGTTGCGTATATTACTGTGTCTGCTACTCATATTTTGAATAATCTACAATACCTACATTATACGTAAAATATGACAAGGCACGACATGGGCAGATTTATCAAATTGAAAAAACATGAACAACAAAACCACTGTAGTGTTCATTCGGTTGAATATAAAGGGGGTGAAAAGCATTTCACGCATCATATGCAACATCAACGAGTTTTTTTAACGTTTAAATTAAGGAAGTGCACGGAAAAGAATTGATCAAACAAAATCACGCCGAGATCTTGGGGACATTTTGGATGTCACATTTAGCGAGGAAGCCAGCAAAACATGTTGAGTAATCTCAGGCTAGATAAGAGCTGGAAGACACCAATTTCATACGTAATAATGATCGATTTTCCACAACTTATACAGATAGTTTATTCCATGTCGATGAGTAGTTGTGGCATGCCTATGGACTTATACTGATAATTTATTCCATGAAATAAGTACGCGCAGTGTTCAGTTTAGAAATGCCCAATATTGATATAAACAATAAACTTCCAGGCACTGGCAACTGAACGATGGTTCAAAAGTTGTTGTTGAAGGGTTTGTGCGATTTTATATGTTAGAATGACGTAACACGCAGCGTCTTAATCGCCAACTGGAAATTAATCTTATCAGAAGAACGCACACACTACTGGCAGGATGGAGTACGGAATGAAGGGCCATTCAGAATAGATAATCCGAGTACAAACTGATCCGCCGACTACATATGGCCGACTCCATTTAAGAAGCGATACGGCTGATCCCATGATGGTTTCCTCGCCTCCACACGCGCCATCGCTGCAGGGGCCTAGAAATTAAACCTCGGAGCCGATATTAAATCCGTTTAATGGCACTTGTGGAGGCGGGGAGACCATCGGGAATCAGCGTCATTGCTTTTGAAGTGTGGTCGGCCATATTTAGTTGGCGAATCATGATCAGTTAGTACTCAGATCATCCATTCTGAATCGCCCCTGAGAGAGAGAGAGAGAGAGAGAGAGAGAGAGAGAAGGAGAGAGAGAGAGAACGCATTCCAATTAGCCCCATCCCGACCTATAGCCCCGACACCCTCACCCACACCACTCAAAAAGTAAAAAAGTGTACTATTCCACGTGTATATTGCATTTTGACCGTGGCATATACCTTGTGGAAGAATTTTAATGTATGGGTGCGCTTAAATCACCATGGTAACAATCACATGACTTCACTTCTTGCCAGGCATATGTCTAAATTTAAACGTATTTTTAATGATTTTAAAGGTATTTATGGGTTACCTAAGCGGTTACATTTACGTGAAAAGGTCAGATCAATTCTTGCGATATAATGAGGGAGCGCGAACAGACAGTCAGATGTCATAACCCGACCAACACGCCCAAGCGGGGCCAATATGGGTAACCGTTTGGCTGGTTTGGCTTCTTTTCTGGGCACCACACGGCCCCTATATTGGTTCTTTATAGTTCTATATCAAATTGAAAAAAAAAAGATATTCGGGCAATACCACAGGAACCTATGGTAGAGTCGCAGGCGGAAGATGATGTTTGAGCAAGGCCTACAATACATGGTGCCATGTTATGTTACCGCCTGTAAAATTCATTTAGCCACTGGTCGAAGGAAAAATAAGACAACTCTGAAGGAACGATCGGAGAAGGAAAAGGGATAATATTTTATAAGGATGAAAATATATTCTAAAAATCTGTTGGGGGAATTACCCCCTGCTCCGAGCGCGGAGTATTAAATGGCTCCATCCTGTTTGCCCCATGCAGGCCTCAATGTTGAACACTGGTCAATTAAAAAACATTTAAATGCGGCGAAGACAAACCTTTTATTTAAAGCTGTAAAGCAAGTTATAGAATATTTTTTCACTCTCAACATAAGGTAGATATCGGAGGTTCTATTTTATAGAGAGAATCCAGAGGGAAATATCCAAGAGAAAATGTTCCAGAGAGAGCCTTGCATGCTACCAGAAGAGTGTGCCTTCATTAAATTCACTCAGATTGGTAAGATACATATTTGTGCCTGATATAAGCCTTCCTTTTGCGCCCATCAAAAGGCAGCAGCAGTATATCATATACATATTTCAAATGTTTAACATAACACAAAATATAATCTCACCCTGACATCTGTGCTATCATAGTATTACTTTTAGTATACATTTTAACAAGCATACGTACAGGACAAAGAAAATGTACATTTGAAATTATTTTCTACTTCCCTTTTTTTAACGCGATGAAAAATATATACTGTGTCCTTACCCCAATGTGATGGCGTCTTTCCAAGAAATTTTCGGGTTTTAGGGTCCCATACTTCATTTTTGATCCTGGAGGCTTTAGCTGCCAGGCCTCTTTTCACAGCAGAATGTCCAGTTTGTCCGCTCTGGTAGGGGTGAACCGTTCCTATAAACCGCCTCTCCGTTACCATTATGCCAAGAGCTAAATTACCTCCACGAAGGAAAAGGCCGTTTAAGAACACGTTTACGAAGAATTTGATCTGCGTCAGTCGCAACTATGCGAACTCAAACCTACTCAAAACTTCCGCATGCTTTGTAAGGTGAATACCTTTAGAAATAAAAAACCCTAAAGTGCTGACAAATAATGCAATATTGGTTATCCTTTTCAACGCGGTGATCTATAGTGTTACTTGTACAGAAATAAGTTCGTCGTTATCTCCAAGAGTAAACCTTAAGACTAGGTCGTTGTGTCTTCGTGTCACCTTACCATTGTGCACGAGTCAAATTACCTCCAATAACGAAAGGGCCGTGAAAAAACAGCTTTTTGAACAACTTGACCTGCGGCACTTGCAGCTATGCGATCACAAACCGATTCAAAACTTCCTTATGTTTTGTAAGGTAAACAGCTTCAGAAAAAAATAAATACCTAAAGCACTCGCACGTTGCACAATATTGATGATCCTCTTAAACGCAATGATCTTTAGTGCTACTTGTTCAGAATTAAGGATGCGTACAGGGGGTGCCGGGAACATGGATATCTTCTTAACCGATCAAGACACAACAATATGTTGCGTATCAATAAAAAGGCTAATTTCAACAACTATTCATTCAATATCATTATTTTATTACGTGATGGTTACTCAAGGAGATATAAGGCTTAACAGGTTTTCTCAAAGAAATATTTAGACCAACGTCAAAACTAATTGGAACCTTTAACTTATGAAAGATTGAATTTATTCGTTTTATAGCATGTTCCTGGGATTTCATAATAAAAGCTCTGTTTTCAAAGTGCCAGTGTTTCAGTCATGGTAGAGGATATCGTTGAAGTGGTAATTTTTATGAATTAGATATCTTTATTAATTAAATTCATATCAGGAATTTAAGACACGTCTGTCGATGCCTACGGGGGCAAACGAACAATGCTGTTTACACGCGTGTACGTGTGGCGGACTTTAAGTTTCTAAGGTATAAAATATGGCTAAGAAACCATTACTAAAAAATGATGATATGAAATGAACAGCTGCTGAAATAAGCGTTTTATTGCCATACAACTTGTTGGTATATCAGTTAAGAAGATGGCTATTTTTCTGGAACCCCCTATACGCGACCTGAAGTTCGACGTTGTCTCAACTGTGTCTTCGTGTCACACTACATATCAATTATCTCTGTTGTTACCGTAGACTGAAACTTACTATATTAGGTAACGTTTGATGCCTGCACTGTATCAGCTTAAACAGAGCGCCCGATGGGGGATTCCCGTTTCCCGATGTCTGTTATATTTGAATATATTGTGATCGCTCCTTTACACAAATCCAAGAGTATATTTTGCTGATGAAGGTTTTAATGGAATTTTAATAATAAAAATATACAGCCTGACCTAGCCTTCTTCCGTGACTATAATTTCAACTGAACTACATTATGTGCATGTAGACTCTGTTGTTTTTGGAGAACGATAAAATATTCTCGAGATTTCCTTCGGAAAAAATGTGTCGTAGCAAAAAAAAAAAAAAAAAAAAGTGCCATTTCAAGATTGGAAAGTTAAGCAATTCCACTTCATGTCGATTGTCTCGA
The DNA here is from genome assembly GCF_001039355.2 of Lingula anatina. The sequence goes on along the minus strand of NW_019775047.1, from coordinate 19,800 downwards.
CGGAGACCACCAATCATCACATCATTAAATATCGAAATACTGTTATCAAACTTAAAAAGCATTTTAATCAAGCCATTGATAATTGCTTTAACATTAATATCCACTGAAACCTTGTAACGGACACTTTGGTACGCACGTGACCATCTCTTTATCTTTAATTTTTGCTGTTACGCGAGGTAGTAAATAAACTCTGTTATAATCCTTCATAACTACTTCCTAGTTGGTTCCCGCGCCGCTCTCTTTTCATTTCTATTTCTACATCATTCAATCTATAGCGGCCTTATCTCTGTTTACATTACCCGCTGTTGCATAAATATCATAAGAGCATGTCAATCAACTCAGTTACTCTACAAAACACTCATCGCTCCTCACGCACTTGTGGCTGTAAATAACAAACATTACACACAATTGGGGCCATCAACATCATGTTGCTGAAACTTACTGAAAATCACTTGACTCGAATATTAAAAGAAATTTGAGGTTCACCTAAGGTATAAACTTGAAAAATATAAAAATGCGCTTATTGTGTCTTCAAGGAATGCGTTCTTTTTTTAGCAAAATTAATTATCTCTATACTCTTACCCATTGTCCGAAAAGGAATCTCGATTTAAAAAAATAACATAAACACCTAAAAAACCTCCATTTGTAGACCCTAAAATATGGTGACATTGTTTCTAATCCCTCCCCAGCAAGACTGTGCTAATCGCGTGAGCAATTGTCATCCGTACGAAGCCAACTTTGCGAAGATGAATTTGTACTTATCTTATAGTACTACAGGTGACAATAACGACGACCTAGAGCTTTCAAGCATTTATTCACTAACTGACTTTTCATACAAATTCGCACGTATTTATAATTTATTTCTCCGTACTGATCATGTATTTACTTGTTTTTTTTCCCATTGTCTTTGCGTGATTACAAGGAATTTTTCATTCTCATGTCGCATTCCTCCATTCAACATTTCCTTATTAGGTAATTTCTAAGAGACTTGTTTTCAATTAAAAGTATTTAAAGTATTATTTGAATTACTCATGCTTGGACTATATCTTTATTTGGTTTGTTTGTGTTTAATACGTGGCAGAAACTTGCAAATCGATTGAGAAATTAATCAATCATGAAATGAAATTAACCACGAAAACAATTTTTACACTTGTTGACTCTTAATGAAATTTAACTTACACTCAATAACTCCTTATCATTTTAATCATTTGATTCTTCTTAAATAATCACCAGCAATTAATGAAAGTGTAAGCAATTAACTTAACAACACTATAAAACGACGGTTTTTCTTTGTTTTATCACTTTCTGAAGTACAAGCATGCGTCTTCAACTGAATGAGATAAAAACTATCAAAAGTGTGATATCTTTGGTAAACGTCACATCGATATGACACCAGTGCATGTATGTCACGCTT